>WOGR01002284.1:0-17820 GCA_015342045.1 Leptinotarsa lineolata | reverse complement strand
TAATGTTGAAGGCGCTTTTAACATGGAGCCATAGTTAAGGAAATTATTTTGTAATCTTACAAACTTCCTCTCGTTCATTGGTTAGTCCCTTCAGACATACACACCGACTCTAAGTATGACATTACTGAAAGTAGACATCTTTGTCTGTATCCAACTTCTCACTTTACTTTGATCACTATGAAAAACAACTCTATGACTGAACAAAAAAGAAGAGTACTTGTTGATGTCAGAATTTTGATTTATTTGGAGTACTATTATAGACGGCATAAAATCTCAGATCTTTGAAAATATAAAATAGACATTTGAATAATTGTTATGTTACAATCTAAAAGTTAAAATTGGCACAAAAAAAATCCAATTTGTTGAAAATCTCTTAAATTTTGATAATACATATAAACGTATTTATAGACTATCCGAAATCTATAAAGCTGGCGTATCTTTGAGACCACTAGATTTTTGCATTGAAACTCCATCTTACAAAAAAACTTAATGCAAGTCAAATTCTTCAAACCCCAACACACATATTTGTGGCAGCTAAACAAATAACAAATTGCGTGGCTCCAGTTAGGTTTATATTGAAAACAGTATTTGATACACTGTATTGTGATATTTTCACACAGTTTGCAAAACAGAAACATTTGTTTCACAATGTATAAAAGCTTTTTCAGAATACTTGTTGCAGTTTTGTAAACTGTTAAGTGAAATGTATCAAACATTTTATGTATTTTCATCAAGTTCCGGTCAATTCCATCCCATAGGTACTTTAGATATTCAGGAGGACCATGGACCCTGAAATCAATGCCAAAAGGAAAAAAAAACAAGGATCATAAATAAATTTTACATTTATTAAGCACTTTTAACAAGCAATTTAACCACATATTGTTATTGAATTACAATTTATATTGGTATTTTCTTATTACTCCTATAATTGCCTCCATCTGGTAAGTATATCGCATTATATGATTATGAAAATGTTACCGAAAAAGGCATATCTATAACTTTTCGAGGAGATAAATGTTCCATAGAAACCATTAACCGTGTAGAATAGAAAGTTTTCTCCACAAAAATCAAAATAAGCCGAAAATGCATTCAATAACCATCTCTCTTCTTTACTTATTAAAAATTCTGCAGGTCAAGCAGAATTTACGTTTCAAATGATTTTACATTCGATATTGGTCATAAGTGAAAAAAAGTCTCTGTTTCAAGTTACAATTCCTATTGAAATCATGTGAAAATGTTCAAAAGTGGAAGAATTCTTCCACTTGAGTAAATTTTCATGTTTGAAAATTGGATAATTTTATATCAGTTAGGATACTAGAAGTTTGTATATTGTCAGTCACAGGTGTATGTGATTTCCCGTTCTTCATAATAAACAGAGGGTCACGATTTTTCATCACTAACAGGTTGTAGCTTTAAATTCAGTCTTCAAAAATTTGAACAGCTTCTAATGACCAGGTATTTTACCATAATTTTGACCATTATTTCGTTAGACAAAATCTACTTAGATTTTGCACTCTTGTAAGCTCTGCAGATGATATCCGTTATCGATTTGAAATGATCAATTGAACCCTAAAAAATATTAGTGATCCCCAATTTATTGATTGCAACATTATTCCACAGATAGATATAATTCTAATAGGTAAGACTTTTTTTTCGAAAATTGGACAATGGTTTGAAAATATATGATTTACACTAAATAACAAAGTTACCCTTTTCCATATGATAAATACTCGATATTCAAACAAAACTCAATACAAATAGCAATTTTTACCTCGATAAAAAACACTATTTAAAACGCAGATATAAATTAAAACTGCCACATAATAAAAATAGATGGGTCGGGCCCTAACAGCAGAGTATAATTAATAATATTACACAACAAATTTTACATACAATCGAGATGACTAGTACAGACCGAGTTTGTCGAAAAAATAAACAAAAAGAACTGGAAGGGGTTCAATGACGATCAAAAGCAATTTTAATACTGAAAAATCACATTGTTTTTGCTTTTGATCGAGATTTCTAAACTATAGGTACACTCTCAGTCATTATATTATGTAACCAATTAATTATTATTAAAAGTTGCCACATCTATACGCACCTATCACTGCCTGTATACACGTAATCTCAAAAAAAAATATTGATATATAACAACGTCCAGAAGATTAATATGACTGCTGGATGAGTAAAAAATCGCAAAACCATCGAATCTCAACAGGACAACTATTCTCAGCAGGGAAAAAGTTTAACATTTACTAGATCGAAAAAACCCTTCTGAGAATCAAATCATCTTGAATCTCAAGTTTAAAGATGCGGTTTTCCACCCATCCCATACAAGAATTGCCTTATATAAGATTATATCAGATTACACTTAGGTAAAGTCCCGTCCCGTTATATTTTCGGGTGTAAAAACTAAAAAAGTGTATACAAACATCAACAATCAAATAAGTTAGATAAGGGCATTTCTATGAATAACTCAATAAAATAACTTTATATTATATGTGTATATGTATACGCAATATACACACATACATATATAAATCTACTATATGTATAACCTATTAATTAGTTTCTCACATCAATGAATCTGAAAAATACAGACGTTTGTTTTTTCTTTTAACTATTGTTATTTATAACAAAATTACCATACTGCTGTGTGTCTCGCCAAGGATTATTCGAATTAATCGAATCGCTAGTGTTCATGGGGTCTATCGTGACTGTGTTGGCATTTTTTACTATGTCACTGGCTATGCTGAAAAAATTCAATATCACTGAATCATGAATACGGTGGGGTTCCTAACAAAAGGGAAAGAATACAATAAAAATTTAAAACTACCATTTCGAAACTATAATTATATTTATCTGGAAATTAGATACATGAAAAGTTGCAGTGAAAGTTATAGAGAAAGACAGAGGACAAATCTCGTTCAGCGGTTGATGTTGAAGGTTGGCTTTGCAACAGACCGCCTTGGGGAGCCTCGCTTTTCTTTGATATTCGTGGATCGAATCTTCTGTCGATCCCGTAGATGACGTGTTCGTAAGGCGAGATATCATCGTCGTTTTCAATAAACACAGTTCCGGAATTTTCCAAAGATTACGTGAGTCTATGATAGAAAAAACAATGGCATACACATTTGCAGACGATGGAAATTTTAACATCTGATTTGGAGTAATTTTGTGTTAGCATTCCAAAATATATTCATACTTTAATTTCATAATTTTACCATTCAAAAATCATAATAAATGTTTGAAGTTACATAAATTGTTTTTTCGTGAGTGCAAATAAATGAATTTCATTTTATTTTAGGAAACCACCATACAGATTAAACACTTTTGTATTTAAAATAATTCATTTATTTATTGAAGAGGAATTCATTTCACAAATTTAATTTACATATTTGTATAAAGACAACTGACTAATATCAAGCAAATGATTTTACTCAATAATAAAGCATTCAAAAAATATAAAAAGACCTAATCCCTGGTACATTGGAAAAGTTACAAAGATCTACATAATTATATAAATAGTGCCATTCGTAGAGAGAAGAAAGCATATCTAATCATATTTTACGGCAAACAAAATTCTAGAAAAACATGCTCCTGATTCACCATCAAGACTAAAAGACTCATTCAATTCCAAACCATTTTAAATTTTCCACCATGCATATGTTCGAAGTTCAGAAATACCTAGATCGAATATTTAGCAATGCTGTCGGCACGGATAATATTTCACTGTGGATTTACGGCTCATTGATAGTAATCTGATAGGGTATATTACTTTCATTTTTAATACAGCCATATTTAAGAAATACATTTCCCAATGCACTTCCTAAGTAAAATTTTCCCAAAGAATTAGGCGACTTAAGACTGAGTAACTTGTTGCCAACATTGTCGAAAGCACTTGAGATGATTTTGAAAAATCAGATGACAGCATTTGTTTCTGACAAATAAATCATAACATCTGCTCAGTCTGGTTTTCGCGCACCTCACAGTACGATCACTGCATTACTCTCGATAACTGTTGATGAAAGTTACCCAACTCTTCTCGTACTCCTAGATTTCAGCAAAGCATTCGATACAATCAAGCATTGAACACTTTGCAACAAACTGAGCTATTTTGGATTTTCTGAAAATGTTGTCTCTCTCTCTCTCTCTCTCTCATAGAGAGCTATCTGAGGGAACGCACCCGAACAGTTTATCTAGATGGACATAGATCAAATGCCTGGAAATTTTGCGTGTATTTGTAGAATTCTATTGCCTCCCGCATCAGTCGGCTATGGTATCCCTGGTTGGGGCAAACAAAATCCCGTGGTTTCCTTCACTGAGTGCGTGTTCCACCACAGCCGATTTGTCCGTTAGACCTAGTCTGCAGTTTCTTTCATGCTCCTTCAGCTTTGTTCCCATGAATCTTTTGGTGGTTCCGATGTATACCTTTTCACAAGAACATAAGCGATATTCCCCTGCTGCTGAGTTTTCCAATTCTGTCTGTGACTCTAGGGATATATGGTAGATACGCACGTACAACCATTTTGAACCGTGGAACTTTTCAGTTTCATGACTTTGTTGATCTCGGGTACACTGTATCCATTCGATCTCAAGGTCACTTGAAGATGTTCCAGTTCTTCCTCTAGGTGCTCTGGTTCACATATTTCTCGAACCCGTTCATTTAAAGTAGAGATGACTCCTCTCTTTCGACTAAGGATAGTGGTTTGATAGTGCGTGCAGGTACCTATCCTATCAAAAGAGAGGAGTCATATCTACTCTAACTGAACGGACACGAAGAACCAGAGCATCTAGAGGAAGAACTGGAACATTTTGAAGTGACCTTGAGATCGAATGGATACAGTGTTCCAGAGATCAACAAGGCCATGAAACTGAAGAGTTCCACGGTTCAAAACGGGGAGAAGGCTCAGATGGTTGCACGTGCGTATTAACCATATAAATCTAGGATCACAGACAGAATTAGAAAACTCTTGGGGAAACACAACATTAATACAGTTTTTAAACCTACCAAGAAGATACATTAAGCCTCAGGTCGGTTAAAGACAAAAAACCCACTATAAGCAGCAGGGGAATATCGCATACGCACTCGTAGAAAAGTATAATCGGAACCACCAAAAGATCCCTGGGAACAAGGCTGAAGGAGCATGAAAGAAACTGCAGACTAGGCCAAACGGATAAGTCGGCTGTAGCGGAACACGCACTCATTGAAGAAAACCACGGGATTTTGTTTGAAAACACGAAACTCATTGCCCCCAACCAGGAATACCATAGCCAACTGGTACGGAAAGCAATAGAGATCCACAAACACACCGATAATTTCAACAGAAAAGAAGAAGCTGTGAACCTCAACCGAATATGGAATCCCATTCTAAGAAGTTCAAGAATAGTAAACAGCATGCCGACAGGTAGAAAAGGATCAACGAATGGTTATTGACAATTTGCCTAATCCAGGTACAGGTATTAGCATACTAAATTACATGAGTCAACATAAATACGCTTTACGCAGTCATAATACCCAGTCATCGGAGATGAACTTAAGATGTATAAACCTCTAAAGAAGCTAGCCATTCGCGCCAGCGAAACTTCAGGAAAAAATTCCAAAAATCGAAAGCCTTCAAACCCGAAAAATAGTGACACTGAAAACTTCGGCCGCAAAAGCCCCAACCATTTTGTCAAACTGTAACTATATTTACGATCCTACAAACTCACGAATCGATTCAGTTCGACTCCAGAGGATTCAAAATTTCGTGTCTGTGCTTTTCTTATGGCATCACATTAGCTCAAAAAAATGAAAAAATCGTAATGCCTAAGATTATAATTACAACGGAAATTCATTTGCTAAATCACTCATAAAATATTGGAATTCAAAAAACCCAGAATATTTACCTGACAAACTCAATACATTTCAAGCATATAATAATGCCAATACTCGCAACAAGCATCAACTTCTCATACATAAACATTCGACTTCTATTTTCACTAATAGTTTTTCATATAATGCTGACAAATTCTTTATGACCTTTCCAGTGAGTACAGAGAGACTATTCAATTTAGAATTATTAAAAAAGATCGAACTGCTCTTTCTCATTCGCTGATTGTCTTATGTTGTTTTGCAATTCTCTAACAAATTATTCTCTCTGCTAATGATAGGCTTTTAGAACTATATATGTTCATCTTTTTCTATAGTAATTATCAATATTAATTACCACTCTTATGCATTCTGTCGATAGAATCATTGTTTGTATTTGTTTCTAGTTAATCTAATTTATTTTCAAATTACTGAATTTGTGATGGTATTGTGTAAGTGATAGCATTGTAAGAATAAGGTATTGGCTGAATTGAAAAACAGCTATGCTGACACACCACCCTTTCTCTGGAATGAAGTGGATTTATTATTATTATTTCTAAGCTGCAATTGGTTTCAAGGTTATAAAAGACAAATTTTATGAATGTTGTGATGCCACATTTCAGTAGTTCTATCAAATGTATTGATGCATGGTACACATTAAAAAATGTCTTGTTTATTGGTCTCTTCAGCTGTTTTACAGTGGCTTATAATATTGTTGTAAAGACAATCTGCAAGTCCTGCATTTTGGATTCACTGAAAGTGGACAGAAATTTTGTGTTTTCACGTGTATTTGGTGTAATATTGCTCATTAATTTTTCATACATATTTCATTTATATTGATAACGAGTTAATTGTTTTGTCACTCTGTCATTTGCTTCTTTGGTTTTATCACTTACAACCATTATAGTATCATTTGCATACATGAATATTCTTACTCAACTCAAACTTTTTATTCACTAGAGCATTCAACCCGAATGAGCATGTGTTGTCTTGTTTTTCTGAAAATAGGGCGAGCCAAATAGCTTTGCATGCTTCAGTGCAAACCAAGAGATATTAGTACTTCAAAGTTAGTATGTGCCATATGAGCCATCGTAGTTTTGACACTATTCAATATAAATAGAAAATCTTCAGGTTCTTCTCAGGCTGCATGCTCATTCGGAGTGAATGTTCAAGTGAATACATGGCTTCTTAGGTGGGCTCACGTTACTGTTCAATAATGAACTTTTTTGATTGCGACATTTCATATTCGCAATATGAACTGACGATCAGTAACATAAAGGGCAACCTAACCATTTTCGACAAGCCTCTCATACCCAAAATATTGAGTTTATTTTTACAATATCTGTGGGTATAGCATATTGACCTCACTTGAAAAGTTGAAAAAGATTTTTGATACAAAATAACTCTGCTCGAAGTTCTCAGATATTGTACTGTTTGAAATCAGTCATTACCATTTCAGTAGATTAGTCTTGTCATAACCAATGCTGACAATTTTGTAGGATTTCAAATTTAACAAATGAAAAAATTAATTTGTTACGCAGGTTTCTCAATTATTTTATTATTGTTCAATATACATGAAACTTTTGTTTTCAAAAATTGATTTGTTCAAGTATATACTGGGACTCCCAATATCCAGGGTGTTTATTAAACATGCGGCAGAAATTTAAGGGACTATTCCTTGAACTATTCTAAGGATATTTTGTCCTTTGATGATTTTTGATGGGGCGCTTTGTTTCTAGAAGAACTGTTGAAAATGACTACCCCCCCTTTAAGAATTTTCCAAATCGTCCCGTTACTTACATTTGAAGTATTAGCAATTTTTCGAGTAGAGGTACCTGGATCTTCTTCTATCATGGCCAGCACATTCTTTTCTACTTCTACCGTTTTTACTGTCATTGGCCTTCCTGGTCCTCCATTTCCCTTCAATGCTCCTGTTTCACGAAGTCGTTGATGTATACTTTAGAAGGTTTTTCTATTAGGCACATTACGATTAGGAAATCGTTCACTGTACAACCACCTAGCTTCCAATGAATTGCCATCAGCAAGTTCATAAATGAAATTCATGTCAGCAATATCTGCGTTACTAGAGCCATGATAGAGGACTGAAGACTTTAAATATTAAACACAGAAAATTCACGTCAAATAGACAAAGTCAATCAGTTTCAACCTATTCGACACATACAAATGATCACTTATGAGACATACTATTCAAATTGAATGTCTGCAGCCGTTTGTAGTAATCGGAATGTTGTGAATAAGTACCAACGGAATAGTTAAATTTCTTATTACTCGGTAGGTCCAGTCTAGTACGCTATACTTTTATTTCGGCTACGTTAATAATTTCAAAAATTACCAGAATTGTTATTGTCGAAATTCTTTTTCGCACCGTATTTTCGAAGCAAAGCGCCCAATCAAAAATCATCAAAGGACAAAATATCCGTAGAATAGTTCAAGGAATAGTCCCTTAATGTTTTGTCGCATATTTAATAAACGCCCTGTATATATTCATGAGTTTTTTACGTTCATCTTTGATTTTCTTTGATTCAGAGTGTCGCAGCTTCAGGTATCGGTTTTTTCAGTTGGTTTGTTGCTCTAATCCATTGATTTTCAAAATAAAATATCCATTCAAATTTTTATGTTCAATATTGGAGTAGTGTACAATGATTTCGTTATCTCCCAGTATATAGTTTTACATTTTGACGTATCAACTTTTGACTGATAGATATGTTGGATCACATTTATATCAAATATCATGTAGCTGTGTATTATATTACCTCTTACTGACATAACTGATTCTAGTAAAAATAAGAAATAAACTGTATATTATAGTAGAACCAAAAAAAATATACAATTCAAAGTCAACCATTGAAACATACTTTTCTAAAAATTAAAAAATTATCCCCTTTCCCAAACCAAAAACAACATCAATATTTTAAATGAATTATGTCATATACTCACATGTTATCTACAATCTCATCGCCTTTTATATTCTTGATGGTTCCATTTTCTTGCTGTTGAACGATTTTTGTCCCATTCACCTTACTCTCTTCAACACTCTTATTTTCTTCTTCAGACTTATTCTCGTTATTTTTATCCTCCATACTCTAGAAAAACAATCAATATGATTTCATTCATTAAACACGAAAATGTACATCAATTACCTGTTGTGATGGCGAATTAGAGTTATTTTTCCCTCTCGTCCTCAACATGATTGCCTCGACTCTCTTGCGACGAGCCTCTCTCTCTTTTTCTTCATTTTTCAGCCTCTCTTGCAGCTCAGCCTTTTGTTTCTCGGCATCCTCTTTAGCCTTCTTTTCTGCCTCCTCTTTTAGAAGCTTCAATCTCTGATCCTCTTCACGCTTCAGCCTCTCCTCTTCCTCACGCTTTTGGGTTTCCCTTATTGCCTGAAAATAATAAAACATGTTTGAACAAAATTTGTCGAACCCAACTACTAAACTGAAATTATCCTATAATCGGCAGTCATTTACTTTCCTGTAAAGGTAACCCATCTGCAAATGGGATTAAAAACTTTTTATATAACCCCATTTGCAGATTCCAAATGTTAGTTCGATAATATGGTAGAACCCGAAACCGGTCGTGAAAATGAAATAACTAGTTGATATTAGACAAAACTGTTTTCATTTATCTTAAGGAATTCTCACTGTAACCCGCGACGGTTCATAGTGGTTCAAACCTATCCAAACTTGACCGAATAGATCCAACTTTTTATTGGAGCTGATTACTTTATTTGGTGAGAGACCCTTCAAGTCAGCTGGTAAGAGTAGGACTCTGCCAAATGATGTATGTGTTCTGTTACCAGGGTCTGAATTTTCTTGTGAAAAATAATCCACTCAAGTTCATTTTCCTCAATTAGTAAAGACCTGATCGTCGTTTTTTTTCTTGGGAACCGTGTGATTTGTCCATTTCTTCTAAGTTTTCGGAAAACATTGCAGCCTCAAAAGCTTATTGCTATTTCCCCCATTTTTTTATGACAACCATTCCAACTATCTTGTTCCCTGTACTAAAAGGTACATGTCTCTTGCTAGACGTATGCCATTTTCTTCTGGACATAATTTGTGATCCAAAATTTTACATTCCCATAAAATATAACGAGCTGTCTTTGTCTCTTCATTGCATTGCCTGCAGCCGAGATGTCCGTTTGTACAGCTCTATTTTATTCAGGTGTCCTCCTATTGTATAGCGTCCAGCGAGTAACCTTGTAATTATTCTGAGCCAATATTTGATTTTTTGAAGCAGATCTTTGGTTCTCTTCTCAGAAGGCCCCTTTATAAAGGTTTACTCATGTGTCTTTCCTAGAGTGTTTTTCCGGTACTCTTTATGTTTCTTATTGACTAATTTCCCAATTTGGTTCCGTATTCTGTATTCCTGTCCGTCAGTTTTCTGGTCTGCCATCGTTTTAGCCTCTTGGTTGGGTAAGGCTACTACTTCGGGCCATTTCGAGGAATAGTCCATCACAACCATAAGGTACTTGTTACCGGATTTGGTCATAGGGAGTGGTCTCAAAATGTCGACTGCGATTCTCTAGAAACTGCACCCACTGAGGTACTGCTTCAACTTTCCTCTTTGCCTCGTCTTCGGTCCCTTTCTCGAAGAGCACAGGTCACAGCGCTTACACCACTCTTCCATGTCTCGACGGCAATTGACCCAGTAGTACCTCTCACGCACTCTCGCGTACTCTCGCCCTGTAAATGGGCTTGTGGGCCTGCAGGATGTATTGAATCAATAATTAAATAAATAAATAAATGCCGCATCGCATATCCCATCAGCCGCTTCGAAATCTTCATCAAAAACCTCTTGATTCTTTTTAAAACCGTCACTCTTTACTTCCCACTGAAGGCGTGTACATAATAGTAATATACTGCGAAACTTTAATCGCGTTTTTCTCGAAAACTTGTTTTTTCGTACACTATGTACCTTTTTTCGGCGAAAACCACATATGGGAAAAACTTTTTGGCTCCATCATTAACCAAAAAAATGTGTGAAACTTCCGAAGACAGGCAAAAAATAAGTACAATAAAAATTCTTCATAAATATATCATGTAGTACATACACAAAAGTTTCTTTCAGTTACAAACTTGAAGAAAAAACCGTTTCGAAACAAATACTTGTGCGCGAACGTAACTTAATGTTCATTTGAAAGTAGTTGTTACGGAAGGATTTTCTTCTTCCAGTTTGTTTCTGGAAGAAACTTTTGTATAAGCACCACATACCTTTACGGAAAATTTTTATTGTAGTTATTTTTTTATTACTTTCTTTGACATACTGTAATTATTGATAAGTGAAGACTAATTTATGTTGTTCTTCTCCACGGAAATCTTTATTAGAAGGCGAAAGATTTATTCGCACTGAAGAGAAACCAATTAAAATAAAATATATACGCATGTGCAGATAGTGCAATCACAGAGACTGTGTGAGAAAATTATTCAATCCTGGTTATGCTGATCAGGATAATGAGATAAACTCATGAAATTATTGTATTGTCACCGATGCTTGATGAGTGTGCAGTTTAAAATAGATCTGTTCGTTCAAAGTTGGTCAGAATCGAGTCCAAAGGAGTTGGTTACAAACAAACATACAAGTGGAGCTAATAAAAGCGTTTCAAAAAATAAAGTAGATTCTCTGTTACCTTCATCATGAAAGGAAACATATTTAGGGCCAGTTTTCGACTCAGTTGCGTCATCACTCTAACAGCTATGGAGGCAAATTACAAGAGAAAGGGCGTTGGGTTTATTCTTTCCGAAAAAACTATTTATGTCAGGTCTATTACTTAGTTGTCAAAAAAGCACGTGAAAAGTACAGTCAAGTCTAGGTATTTCATCAAAACATATGTATAAAATTTATAGATAAAATTTACTTGTAAATGCGTTCTTCACGTTATGAAACAGTAAATTTACTTCAAGCTACAGTTTTTCTCATAATCAATTTTGTTAATTTTTGAGGTTTTAAGATAACATCAAGGTGATTATTGAGATGTCTTAAATTTGGCAAAAATGTTGGCCATTCAGTAACTCATGTTCCACCAATTCATATACCAGGAAATCTTTCCCATCGGCTGTGGTGGAGATTCATCTTTTTGGAAATGGAGACGGGCTCTTTCTAAATATGGTTGCCAGCTGAATCAACTTGATCCTTCTAATAATTTTATATCAATGAGTGCATTATCTCACCAAGAAGAACTCTTATTCGATCCCAAATACTGGTTCTATATTTCCAACATCAGCCCAAAAATTAACTTTGTAATGAGTTTTGAATATGACCTAACAAAAGTTGGTGAATCTCGTTACCCTATTAACGGTTATTCTGTTTGTTAATATATTCATGGAATTTCATCAAAAAAATTATCGATATCAGCTTCGCTGAAAAAAATTCCCATACCGGGAATCGAACCCGAGCCTCCTGGGTGAAAGCCAGGTATCCTAGCCACTAGACCATATGGGAGTACATTTATAGCACAATATCGACTAATTGTCAATGAAATAAATAGTTGTGCTTTATTTTCCATAAATAGCTTTTCTTTTGAATATATATAATTATTTTGATTACGAATCATAACCGGAAAACATAATTTAGGCCCATACTTATAGATTTGGAAAATGAAGGTCTCAGGCTACAATCGAAATGTTTTTATTTGAAGAATAGTATCTCCAGCCCTAATTTTAAAAAACTCTGTTGTGATAGGGGTGGGATCCCGATTTCATTGAATTAAACGGTTATACAATATAATTGCGATCTGTATTGAAATATAATTACTTTTCAATCAACTCTATAACATCATTGAATTCTGTTAATATTAATATTAGTTTGAAAAATTGATCCGAAGTTTATGTGTTTAAGAGAAAGCCAAATTTGGTGAAGGTACTACTCCAAATACAAGATCGAAAATACTTACTTCCAAACCAATTTTTCTGTGAACTTCAAATAGTTCTCAATGCTGAGTTGCGACATCTATCAGACAATGAACAAAGTTTCTTCTTATGGTTGTGACATCTACCAGCAGGTTATCGAAGTTTATGTAACAGATTGATATTTTGTTACAGTTCAGATAATATATTGTAGATAGTGCCCCCTACCCCCTATCGAAATATCCATTTTGATATAATTATTTTTCGAACGAAAGAAGCTTCTTTCATTGGGTGTAATGGATGCATCGATTACACATAGAAAATTACATTTGAATTTTTTTGAATAATTTCGAAATATTCTTGTGACATCTATCAGTCAGTGGTTCAAGTTTTCCAATCTGATCGATATATTGTTGCAGTTCGGCCATTCAATAATAGGTAGCAGTTTCTGCCAAAATATCAAATCATTTTCCAACAGGAAACGTAATTTTGATTGAGAAAATTCGCATGTCATTTAAAAGTCACAGCCATTTGACATAGAAAAAACTCCATTCAAACTCCTATCTAGATATTTTTTTAAATTCTTTCAAATGGTGGAGTCAGTGATCAAAATTTTTATATCATCAGTATCATCATTTTATTCGATAACTGAATAGGTACTGATTGATGAAAGGAAGCTTTTACAGAAACATTTTCAAATGTGATAAGCGTCTTTCATTCAGTGAATTTCTATATATGTGTCTATGTATGTTAAATGCATCTTTTGCACATAGAAAATTATATTTGAATTTTCAAATAATTTCTAAATCTTGTGACTTCTACTAATCGGTAGTCAAAGTTTTTCTATCAGGTTGATATTGTTGCAGTTTGGACATTCAATAATAGATGGCAGTTTCTGCCAAAATAGAAATCAATTTCCCAACATGATCTTTATTCAAAAAATTGGCATGTCTTCAATGGACATGAAAAAAAACTATATTCAATCTCCTTTCTAATGTTTTAGAAATATTCCTGCGAATGGTGTGAAGATAATGGGCACAATTTTCATATTAGACTGATATTTCATTCGATATTTGAATATTGAATGATAATGTTTTCCCTGAAAAAAAAAACACATATACGAGTACATCTTGCCTTTGACAGCACCATTAAAATCATCTTGCTAGCACTATTCAATGCCTTCAATTATTTACGAAAGATACAGGGGAAATGAAACTCATTCTTCTTTTGCTTTCATTTATTGATAATTTAGACAATGACACATTTCACCAACTGGGGGCAAAGTAACAAAAATATACACAAGATATAACTTTTACCACAAAATTCTATTCATTATAACTAGTTCACAGATTCATTGGCCTCGAAAGTTTATTACGTTCACAAAAACTTATAAAAAGAACTTGACTTGGGACAGAAAGCTTTGCTAGTTATATTTTGAACCAGATGACTTGATGAATAACTTAAAATTTAATAGATTCTATCTAATCCTTTGGCTAATAAGCATAATATTTTCTCTAAGTATGACATTTTCGTGAAAAAGTTTTGCAATCAGATCTAAGAACACCAATCAAATTTTTCAGGGAAGCCATAAAATGATGTGCATTGACAAATAGGCAAAGGCTCAAAATTTCACAGTTACGAAATGTTAACAACAAAAATGATTTCACCACATTTCTTTCATCTTTTTCTTAGGGTCTCAGTTTTTTCACTCACAAGCATATACAACTGTACTTGGATGTTTCAGAGAGGAGAGTTCGTCAGTGTTCTTCGTATTCATAACAAGCCTATATCGAAAATAGAAATTCTTATCGTATCTCATTATAAAAATTATTTTCTTGGACTAAGCTGCTACAAACAAGCTGCAGACATGAAAATTCAACGCTCACAATCATCGTGCTCATTATTTCATACCACCGACATAACCGATTAAGGTTATGTCGATATTTCATACCTACTTGAAGCATTTCTACCAACTTCAAATCTCGGAACATCAAGTAAACATGTCATTCCCAGAAGCATAAAGTTGGTTGTATGTGAAATTCATGCTTGTGAATCATAGATCTAAATTGAACGTCAAATTTGAACATCCATAGGTACAAAATTACTTGCGTATACTCCATTATCAAAATTTCCTATATGTCGGTGCGACACAAAATTGTTGAAAGGAATCTATTTCTGCCATTAAATTTGTGCACTGGATGGCTTAACAGCAAGTTAACAGGTATCTAGTTCTAATGCTTCGTCTTGATTTCCTCCAGGTCTTTCTGTAAATAGTGCAGGACGTAGTGCAAAACAACATCGTAGCAGTATTTATATTCGGTCTGCAAAATAAAATAATTCAACTATATGATTGTGATATTCATAATATTATCAGAATTGGCGTAAAAAGGTATCTAAGATGGATCTCAGTCATCTCCTGATGTTGCTTTGTTAGTAAACGCGCGTACAGGAAAAGCGCTTTAATTAGATGGTTGTTATAATGAATTCTCTTGATTTTTTCTCGGTGAAGTGTAGTAAACATACTGAGA
The DNA here is from genome assembly GCA_015342045.1 of Leptinotarsa lineolata. Lineage (NCBI taxonomy): Eukaryota > Metazoa > Arthropoda > Insecta > Coleoptera > Chrysomelidae > Leptinotarsa > Leptinotarsa lineolata. Next base: position 2,578 of record WOGR01002284.1, on the reverse strand, counting down.
ATTTCAACCTACTGAATACATTATCTCAGATTATCTCAAAAATTTTGATATTATTTCTCAATTATCATTACGAATTTCTTTCCGTTCAATTTGGTGAAATAATGATTCAAGACATTTTCATTTAACATGGTTTCATCTTTGAATTTTTAAATACGGACCTGTATTTTTTGTTGTAGTTTTTGGTCGTCTACGTTCACTTCTTACTGAGAAATTGAATTCAATTCTATATTTTGGGATGTTTCGGTAATATTTTATTATAATTATTCCCTTTTAAATTACGGCCCTGGAAATTGGTTGACTGATTTAAATAAAAACACAATAGCAACTTTCACTTCTTCCTATGTAACATGGACTTTTTTGATAGTTATTTTTTCATTTTTAGATACCTATTCATATTTTTTCACATTTCCATTGCTCCGAGCGTTTTCTACAATAAACTTCGAATAGCAAAACCTTTTATGATTATCTGAAACATATCTAGAACAAAAATATATTATATGTATTGTAAATCAGTTTTTTATCGATCTTCTTCAAAAACTCCTTTGAAATCTGTCGAAGAAGTTGAGAAAGAACAAGCAAGGAAATAACTGAAACAGACTCGAATTTTTTTATCCATTCCTGAAGACGGAACTAGATTTTGACCTCCGAAACGTAAAATATAAGTACCGTATTATTTCTTTTGATAGGCAAAATTATTGAAATACCAAAATTTACTGATAAAAAGAATATTTTTCTTTGTGAAAAATAAAGTTTGCCCTTTCTACACCTGTATAAAGTTCTCCATTATAATTTCCATATTTTTCAGACTGTAGAAGGTAAAAATACCCAGAAGAAGATCGATAAAAAATATATGTGTTTCTATAGGCAGAAAAAGAAATTGATAGCAAATATGGGCCAATAAAGTGGCCTGTGAGATCACCAGATCTTTCTATTTTGGACTGTTTTCTATGGGGGACAGTCAAAAACGAATTCAAAAATGTCTAGAAATGGAAGGACACCAATTCGAATATTTATTGCGCCATTAATTCTTTTGTGTATATAAATTACTTCATTCAAATTTTCATTGCAATTTTTGTGTTCGTTTCGGAAATTATTGCTATCATTTTTTTTCTTTTTATTAAAACATGTATACTATATATTTGTTGAATATATGTTTCAGATAATCAAAAGGTTTTGCTATTCGAAGTTCATTGTAGAAAACGCTCAGAGCAAATGTGAAAAAATATGAATAGGTACCTATAAATGAAAAAGAAACTCTCGAAAAACTCTACGGATACATAAGGAGACGTGAAAGTTGCTATTGTGTTTTTATTTAAATCAGTCAACCAATTTACAGGGCCGTAATCTAAAAGGAAATAATTCACCCAATTATAATAAAATATTACCGAAAAATCCCGAAATATGGAATTGAATTGAACTTGTCAGTATGAAGTGAACGTCGACGATCCAAAAACCACAACAAAAAATACAGTTCCGTATTTAAAAATTCAAAGATGGGGGTGGCCCAAGTCAGATGACACCCTGTATAAAAGATTCATGGATATATTCTGATAGCCTACATCAAGAGCAAAATGTGGATAGATTTTCAATATGTCTGCGAATAAAGAAGATACAAGCAAAATAAATTTGGTATTTTTTTGTTTTTCCTGTATATTTCCATTGGGGTACGCGTACGGGTACGGGTACGTCCACCACTAATATGACAATAACTCACCACTGATGTATATTCGGATAAGGTTCTTTCTGACGGTGCCCTTTGGCTTTCTTCTCCATCTGAATAGGCTGAGCTCCTGGCTACATGTACAGGTGTAGGAGAATGACTGTGCCTTGGGGAGGCAATATAGTGATTTTTAGCCACACGTCTTGCCATCTCAAGGAGAAATCAGACCGACGTCATCTGTAAGCGAAAATAAAAATTGTTTACGAAAACGATAAAATGTTTTTGAAAACAACAAACGCAATTTTTAGTAGTAATTTCTCCTGTTCGAAACATACATAAATTACACAGTAAATTATATTTACCATAGTATTGAGAAAATTAATTCTGAAGTGTACTTACTACACAGTATTATGAAAAAAGAAACATACATTTTTGCCAATTCTATCGGAGATTAAATCCATTGGAAAAAAATTTCTCAGAAAGTTTATTTCACATAAACGCAGTTCTCCAAATGAAAGAGTTTTTAAACAGCGAAGTTCGAGGTGTACTGAGTTGAAGCTCAAAACGATGAGCAGCCACAGTCCGTCGCGTATTTGTGATATGTACCGCTCTTGGTGGAATCAAATGCGCCAAGTCCATTGAATACTTCCCGTGAAAGTATCTATAGAAGAGTGACAAATCTCCAACCTTTCTTCAATGTTCCAGACTATCAAGGTTGCAAGTTATGTTTGCGTCTCCAATCAGGCGGATGACTCTTTTCTGGATGGAATCCAGCAGCTTCAGGGTATGCTTAGGGGCGGAGCTCCATACATGAAAACAATACTCCAAAGAAGGTCTTATCTGAGCTTTATAAAGCATCAAAAGTCGCTGAGTTGTGTACAATTTTCTGGTTCGGAATAGTGTTCCAAGCTTTTTGGA
>WOGR01002283.1:0-17820 GCA_015342045.1 Leptinotarsa lineolata | reverse complement strand
AACTTTGCCACGATTCAACCGACACTCTATCTCTTATCGTTTACGAGATACCCATGTACAGAAACAAATTTGAATAGCCCTGTATAACCCACAGAAGGATTAGATGAAAAAAATTATTTTGAATTCACTCAACTTCAGCAAAAAATGGAAATATCATATGGTACTTTGATGATGAAATATTGTTTCAGTAGACATTTGCGTATATTGACTGCTCATCTCATTTATCATGAAATTGTAAAAACTGGAGTTGTCAACTTTCTTTATGTTTTCCCTTACTCCATTGCTTGGATTTCCAGTTCCACTGCTACTAAGTAAAGTGATAAAACTTGTTTGGTACCGTAGACTTCAAGAAAGCTGAAATACACTTTTTTATTAAGAACGAATACAAAAAAATCAAAAAAATATCAAAGAAAACGATTTTTTGTTGATGGAGTTTTTTTTTCAAATCTTATAGTAAGCAAAAATAGAATGAATTACTAAAGATCAACATTTGATCATTTCCAATACTATTTTTAAAATTCAACAAATCCTATAAGCAGTCTAAATTCGTTTGGAGCAAATGAATTTGAGATACCTCTGAAAATGGAGTATATTTCCTAAGAAAATTGAGCCGATAAAAATAAAGGTTCCAAGATGGCGACTGTATTCACAAAATAATACCCCATCGATCATAAGTTGGTTCGATTTCTCAATAAAAATGGTTCAATAATGAGTTCAAATTGGTAATGTACTAATTCCAAAATATTTTAGTTATAAAACACTTCAAGTAAAAAAATTATTCACATTTTTGTTCTACAAGAAGAATCAGAGTTATTTGATCAAGCAGTTTTTTAACTATTATTTGACAAATAAGATGATGCTTTTTTTAAGTAAATGTAAGGAATGAAATTCTGATATCTCTGTCGATAAGAATAAATATCATCCTTCGATTCAATTCACACAACTGAAAGATAAATCACTTGATATTCAAATCTTCCATTTTTTGAAGTATCCCAATTCTTTCTAAGTGTGCATATTGGCAGTTTTGTTGCAAAGGCATCATTCCAAAATGACTGCCCAATTCTCGAAATCCTTCTTTGTCAGTCTGATCATGCTCTTTCTTCGAAACAAATGAATAAAATTTCTTTGGCTCCTCAATTATGAGAGAGAGATTCTGTAAGAAGCTTGAAACTTTCAACACTCCGTTTGATTGTTACAGATATCCTTCCTCATTTAGGGCATGTTTATATCAGACTATACCATGAGAATATCGATGTGTATCAATTTTTTATTTTTCCCTAGACGAGTTGTATTTAAGCAAATATACATCGCATGTTTCTGGGCTGAGTTTTGATTATCAAACAGATTGAAACAGGCTGTTTTCCAGCAGGGAGACTTCAGTTGTCAAAACTATACCTAGGAATCCCTCTACAAAAGTAAATAACCTCATTGATTTTCACCCCATGAATTTGACACCTCTACCAAAAGTTTCAGTCCCCTTTCAGAATCAGTATAAATAATACATTTTTTCAATTGTCTGGCTGAATGGAAGTTTTCAACTCTAGAGTGACATTTTTCTGAAAATTCCTAGCATCGACAGCATTTGTATTTCTGCTTTAGAATAGCGATGAAAAATATTTGATTTTCACCAAGGTAGTCTCAATATAAACACTGGATTTGAGGTGTGTACTGAATATGGATTGAACATTTTCAAAACTCCCATTTTCACCTTTGGTCTTATTTCGATTCGATGATCTGTAACAACAAACTCGTTTCAACCTACCCCCTAACAGATATGTCATAACCTATAATTTCACAGTTTTGGCTTTTCCAACTACAACCAATATCTTCTGCAGGAATATCGTCGTCCCGTTTGAACCCGACTTGAACCACTTCGGTTTCGGCCAATAGACGAACAAGTAGTACACTGGAACAGACGTGAGAATCATGAGGACTCCCATGCCTGTTTCGTACGGACTAGCCGCCATAGGTACTGCGGTTACGAAGATGGTGCAGGCGAGGTAGAGGATGGGCCAGAAGAGGTTCACTTTGATGGGTCTGGGCAGGTCGGGTTGCTTCCAACGCAGCCAGGGAAGACAGAGAACTGCAACTCCTATACTCAACTGAAAGAAAAAGGTAGAAATTTATTCCAAATTTCATTTTTCTGCTCATTACGATATGATGTCATGGACAAAACTCTTTGTACAAGATAATATGAAAAAATAGCATCTGGTATTTCATGATGAACATAAATTAATCTCTTACCCAAGTTGCGAATCCAACGTAGTTTATGAGCGCATCTATGTCGGATACTGTCAGGTACAACAGCGATAAAAGGGCCTGAAAAATAATTGGAATTTTATTTCAACTCTAACGGTGATCCACATTAGAAGTGTCGTGTTTGTTGCAAAGACCATAAAAAAAGAAGAAGAAGAGATCCAAAACGTTTTATCGATAAAAAATAGCATTTTTCAATAAAATTTCCTATTCGTAAAATATATCTATTTCTAACATTCATCATTCATCGTTATACCAAACCATGTTTCACTGTTGTCTATGTGGAAACCAGCTATATAAATGCAATATCAACAGTAGTGATGAGCATAAATTCTAACTGTTACAAGATTACTCACTGAAATTGAATTCAGGGGAATTCAATTCTCTTCCGAAATTGAAATAAATTCACATTCATTGTACAGCCCGATTGACACTATTCTTGTATTATTCCGCTAGACAATGAAGCCAGCATTCGAAATTTGTTTTTATTACAATAGATAGCGCGCTTGATACTTTCCTCTATATTAGTCGAAGACCATCAGTACCTTTCAGAATCGTGTTATTAAAGATTTCAATTACGAATTATACTCATAAACAACTTATTTGTTTTACAGAAATGTTTCAGAAGGTATCTCTTCCTTTTCACTTGTTGAAAGCGAAAGAAAAAAGTATGTAACTTACTCATTCATAGTGTTACCAGGTTGTGGATGATAGCAGCCATAGCAAAGGTTATGATAATAATAATACTCCTACTTGGAAACAGCATTTTCCACAATTTTTTTTCTATACCTTCGTCAGAATAGCAACTGCACAATTCAGAAAACTACAGATATAAACATGATAATTTCTGAAAACGTATCCATTTTGAAAGAACTCTTCAATGATATTTCATGACAAGATGATTATTTTTCGCATTCAAAGCGATCTGAATCGATTCTACCACATAACAAAGATGCATTGAAATGAGAGCAATAGATGAAGCAATAATCAAAATCTGTAGTACGTATTATATTCAGATTTTCAATTCATGAACCATAGTGTAGAAAATCTTTCACCTAATGTCAATTTATTCCCAAAACATTGATAATTGATGCAGCAATTTGTCAAGCAGTGTTACTTTCACATGTTCTCAGCACGTCTATGAATGGGAGGCTGAAATTCATTGCATCTTTCAGTTATTCCTTTATCAAGAGTATCTAGTCACGTGGTACAAGTTTTTAGACGCAATAAGTTATGTGCATCTTTCACATGACTTATTGCGTTTGTGATTTGCTTGTTTCGAACCCTAACTCCCCTCTGAAATAACCTCGTTACTATTCCAAATGTTACTGTTTTCTCCATGATTTTCAATGTCAAATCACTTAATGATCAAAGTTAACTATTCTCTAACTGCCACAAGCTTACCATTATCAAAACAGACGGTGCTGGCGTCATCCTTTGGGCCTGGATCATCGTCAGCAGCTCCGGCATCTGGCCATTGCATGCTCCTGCATAGAACAATCTAGAGGAGGTGAGGAGGATACCATTCACGGCTCCAAATGTGGAGAGAGCCACGAATACTGGAATCGTCCAAGCCAATGGACCAAAGAGTCTATTCGCAAAGGTAACTGCAACGGCTTTGGACCCTAAGATCTCCACCGGGGATAGAGTTGTGTAGAAAGCTATGTTGGTGAGCACGTAGACAGCTGTTACCAAGGTGCAGGAGATTGCTATAGCTAGAGGCAAATTCCTGGAAAGCATAATATTCATTTTTCCAAAGGTTATGTTCCGAGTGAACCAAGTTTAATCAATTGAAATGCATGCAAATCCTTATAGGAGTATTTTTCAAATTTCGCTAAGCATAGGACTTGCGAGTGTCATATGTGGTAGAATTATTTTATACGAAAGCTGCATCACATAACCCCTTTTTGACTACTGTGCGAGCCTATTATTTTTTCTTGATTAGAATAAAATATCAGCGCTGCAAAAAATACGAAATAGTGGTATGGTAATCAAAAAAACCTGAACTTGACAGCACTGGAATAATCTCCTGCCTGTATATTGTTACATTCTTCCTCTTAGGTTCAACAATAATTGACCAAACTTAACAGTTCAAACCTTCTTCATTCCACTACCACACTGATAATTCAAAACAAAAACTCCAAGTGAACTTCAGACTAATGGTCGAATGTCTATCGCCATATTAGCTCAATTCGCACGGTACTTTCCGAACTAGACTGACTCTTCTACGTCGCTTTGAGGCTCATATAATTGAAACTCTCTGATAATGTCTACCACTATTGTGGTAGACATTATCAAAGGTGATGTGGTGAAGGTCGCAGTGCCCGAGTTAGTGCTTGAGTTGGTGTTCCCGTTGTTTTCAACGCAGTAACTACGATGCTGGTATTTGACTGTTTGTATATTATTAAGGAAAGGTAACCAGATTTCAATAATGTTCATTGTCCCTTCTTTCCTTTGCTTTTTAAAATTTCTATTGCCTCTCTATATACTCTTGGATAGTAATTTGGAGTTTTATCGAGTTTTACTGTATCTTCTAATGAGATAATGTACCCACACTTCTTTATGTGGTTCCAATGTAGACCGACCCGCAGCTACACTAAATTTGGTATAACCTGGGTGTTGTAAAAGGTTCTAAGAGGTCCTTGGCTGACCTTAGACTTTGCCTGATGATTGTTGGCCTAATTATTGGTTTCACGTTATGTTTCTCGAAGATTCTCACAATCCGGTTACCTTTTATAATGTCAGGCATAAAAACCTGCAGACCACGGTTAAAAAATCCGAGAAAAACCTTCCACACAGTTATTTCCGGCCGTGAAAGTTCACAATCTTTGTTTCGTCGTTTTTTTGCATTGAGAAAAATAATTATGGGAAGAACACTGACACAAATATCATGTTCGGATTCTGTAATTTTTCTTGGTTGCAGGATGATAATCCTGTTACAATTTTTCGAAAGACTGGAAACTCATGGTTGAGCATAACAATTGGTATAGTAAATGTTGAAATTGAGAATGTAGAGGTTTTCGTCAGTGATTAAAACAAAACTACTTCTAGTTATCGTTCTATTCTGAAAGGTTATCAAAACTACTTTCGGAAGGCCTAGATTACTGAAAGGACGTCTGAACACTATTTTTGAGTTCACCACTTCATATCCTCACTTTTGAATATAAAAGGAACACTATGGACAAACTTTGAAAAATGATTATTACAGGATAGCCGCTGTTTTTTCCTCAGAATGATCTTCTACAAAATATCTATTGATATTGATATTTCATATCAAAAATCGACTCCATGGCTTTCCATTGCTATGAATATTCTAAAAATGTATAGAACATATTTTCAGATCTTCGAGTTTGAGAAAATAAAAAATATTCAAAAATAATTTTGATGTATCATATTTTTAAAAAAGTAGCTCACCTAACTGGATCCTTTAGTTCCTCTATGATGAAATTCAAGTAATTCCTACAATAATACAGACGGTCAAAATTAAAAAAGGTATATTTTTAGAAGTGATAAAATCTACACATCTTTGTGAATATATTTCTCCTTGATTTATTTGCTTTCTTCCTTCCTTTGGAAGGTAATCTCAAGAAGTTAAATTGGAAAAAATATGCACACAAAAATTGTAGATTTTTATATTTACTACCACTTTCATTTCAAATTTTTTCCACTATGAGGTTCAGCTTTGGTGTAAATCATGAAAAACATCATTCACCTCTAACATTCATCCTATTTCATCTCCCACACCTTGAATCAATTCTAATTCATTTTTTTCGTGATGATCAAACTATTTTCTCTCCTTCATTTCTTTTTTCATACTCTCATTATTTCTTTTCTCTTCAAAAATTATTAGCGTTGGCTCAATAAACAAACAACAATCATTTGTTAACCAATCCCAGAAATCCAATAAAAATCTCACGCGTTCAGCATTCAAAAAGCTTTTTCATCACATCAACTCTAATTCTACTATCAACTCAACTTCCCAATGAAAATTCTCGGAACATACTTCCTTTCCCTCTCAAACCGTCTCAGAACTAATTGATCTAGCAATTTCATCTCCTCACTCTCGAATTCTAAATCAAAAAATGTTCTCACCATCCGTTGTATGCGAAAAGGCCGGAATAAAACGACAACGCTAGTGACGTCACGTCGCTTTCAGTGTTAATGAATGAAAAGTGCTCCGTGTGTCCTGTAAATGAAGGAAGAGTTTTCTTAGATGAAGTCAGCCAAAGGAAGTCAAGATTCTGTGATGATCAATGCGATCTCGAGAGAGACGCAGTTGTTTATCTTCCTTTTGTGTGAATCGATCAACAAGCCAAAGAGTTGGTTCTGAATTGTATTTCAGTTCCTAATTAAAATACTGTGATCGATGGAAGATTGAGAATATTACAGGGGATTTAGCTCAATAACATATCAATATTCGAAGAGATTCCTCTCGAGTCCATTTTGGAAAACAAATATACAACTACAACTACCAAGTTATTGATAAAAAATTCTTATTCCTAAATATATCTGTGAAACGTAGTGCAGTGCATTTTCAGCTGTACAACATAATTCATCATTCTTTCTAGTGACGAAATTAATAATGACAATATTAACGGTATAACTGCTATACCCTATAAAAGTTACCCATTTCTTTCATGTAAATAATCTCAAACTTCAAGCTGTCGGTATAGAATTTAGAAAGAGCGAATGTGCAACGGTTCATCTAAAAATGAGACCATTCCTGGAATACGTGGGGGATATTCAGCTCGTAGATAGGAGCTTTTTGCACCACCTGAATGCCATATAGGTGTAGGCATACCTAGAAGCAACCTCAGTTGAAACCCTTCCCTGCAGTATTAGCACAAACCCCGAAAGCTTTGGTCATAGAAACTGTCGGGGAAGAGAGAAGCAGAACAAAACTTTTCTTGAGTGATGAAGTTGACTCTGCTTCATCAATCCTACTTGAAAACCATGTATGACCATAGAAATTTGCATCCCGAATCTTTCATTCCATGATCATATTCTTCTCAAGATAGGGAAGCCATAGACTTTTGAGTTTGACGTGGTTGCATAATGAAAAGATGTTGCATAGTCATCAGGAGTTCGTATCCTTTTCTCTGCATGATCCGTGACTAAGAAGGTACAGGAGTTGGAGCTGCCCCAGCGGGCCCTGCACTTGGTTGCGATTGAAACACTGAAGAGGTTACCACAATTTTGTCACTGATTTTGAACTCGTTCAGCAGAAGGCTCATGTCAGAACACTACTTCTGCAACTACACAAGTAAAAGCCGATGCATAGAGTTTTCTCATTTGAAAACCTCGATTGCCGAAACATTTGTCATTTGCTTTCCTCAGGTCGAATGAGCTGAAATCATAAACTTTGAGCCTTGCAAAATATCCAACTCCTAGTCTAATCAAGTGATGGGTACAAAGGTCCCTAACTTTATGTGCAGGAACTGTCACAAGGTGTCTGGTTATCTCATGCAGTTGCTGTTGGCGTTTCCAGTGACTTCTTCATTACCATCTTTGGCACTCCTGCAGTGTTGACGAGACACTGGTGTTACTTTAGGCTCCGTAGGGTATTGAATCAGTTGTGGATATATTTATTCCTCATCCTCAAGCTATTGAGCTTGATATAGTTCATCAATATTCATTGTGGAACTTCAGGTGAGACGGATACCACCCGAAATGAAGAATAAAACGTCAAAATACTCTGTTAAAGTGGTTTTTCTGTTTGTTGGGGTCTTTGTTGAAATAAGGCTCTTGAACGAGATCATACCGGTACTGAGACATTACAGAAGATTGTCAAGTGGTTTACCTTTGAGGAACATTATTGAACAATTATCTGTTTCACCATCCATGAGATTGGCGGTAGACACAATCAGTGATAAACGAGGCTTTCGAAGGCGGTCCATAACAATGCCAAGCTTCGATATCGACTGCCGAACAAAATTTCCATTGTTTTTCTCAGTGACTTGATCGTCTCCATCGGAAAACTGTCCATTCAACCTCTCAAGAAAAAAATGTGTGGAATTAACTAATTACGCGTGTTTCAGACTACACATTAACGGAAAACTGCTTCTGGTGAAAGAATTCTCAGATTGCTTTCAGGTTCTCTCCAAACCATGAATAATATTGCAGACCACGGTTAAAAAATCCGAGAAAAACCTTTCACACAGTTATTTCCGGCCGTGAAAGTTCACAATCTTTGTTTCGTCGTTTTTTTGCATTGAGAAAAATAATTATGGAAAGAACAAATGTGGCTACATCAGTGAATAGAATTTGAGTAGCAAATGAACAATTTGTAATCACTTTTTGAAGGAACCATTAGCAAATGTATTGGAAAATATGGAGAAAGTAGAGTATTAATTGATTGAACGTGGTGGAATTCAATTCAGAAAGTAGTGGCATATCATGTTTATTTTTTCAAAATGATGCTGGGTAAATTTCGCACTGACATCACTAGCGAGAACAACGAATATTTTGCATAGCAAAATGAACCTGATGATGCATGATGCAAAATGAAACTGAACAGAACCTCCTCAAATGTTAGTACGTTGTTAAGGAACACCCTGTATATTCATCTCGCAGAGTAATATTTTATTTTCTCCTTGATTCCTCTACAAAATCGTACCTGTCATATTAAATAATTAGTTCAAAAAGTCTTGAATCAATAAATATTATAGTGAGAAATTTGTAGAAAGAATAAATTCTGATATTTATACAACCTTTGAAAAGCTCATATCCTCCAGCAGCTATGATGATGAACAGGGCCAGCAATTTGGCGTACGTGAACACATCCTGAACTCGTGTAGCCCATTTTACGTCATAACAGTTGACGAATGTCAAAACGCCTGAAATAGGAAACTATAAAAAATTCACAGGGAATGAAGTTTATGTAGAAACATTCCAGGCGCATTTCATCAACTATAAAAAGGTTGTTTGGGAAAATATAAATTATTTTCGAGGTGAATAAAAGACAAATCCTCAGTCATGTACAAATCAATAAATCATGGTAGATTCAATATTCATTTAAAGTCATAAGTAGGCCTAAATTTCATGATGTTATTGATCTTTCCTGGAAATTTCTACCACAGGGTTACATGGGTGGGAAAGAATGAAAAATATGCAGGATGGCGCTCTTAGAGTCAAAATACTCCGGAGATAAACTAGCTCTCCAATCAGATCTTCGGGTGGGGGCTGATTCGAAGGCATCATCCTGCAGAAGTCATTCAAAATCTATTATTTCTCGCAGTCAGCAGGGTCCTGCCAATATTAGTCCACAGGGAAATTGCATGGTAACTGTAGTTACTGAGAGGCCCACTAGCAGCTTCTGCAACATCAGAAGACTCAACTCAAATATAAACTCAGTGCATCAACATCTGAAAACAAATAGTCTCAATATCTTTGCACTCACAGAAACCAAAGTCAGTACCCCAACAAACCCCGTCGATTTTCTATATTCCGGCTATGATTTTCACTTCCGTTACAGGCGTAACTTTGTAAAATCTCTTTTTATCCGAAGCGATCTCCTCTCAACGAGAGGAAATGCTGAAACCCCAAAACTTTGATATCATGTTGTTTAAAATAATATCACAGAAGATGATTAGATCCATATACTGCATTCATCGGCCACCAAGCGATACACAATATAGGACACTATCCTCTTCACTCGCAAACACCATATTCGGTGACTTCAATGTCTACATTCGGTGACATTAATGTCCACAATATCGAATGAATCAAAATTTCAAATAACAACGATGAACAAGGTCGCAAAGCTGATGCTTTTGCAATAAGCAGCGGACTTACTCAGGTTATAAATGAGCTAACCAAGATTCCTGACCGTAATGGAGAATATGCTATTCTTTCGGAACTATACCTAACAACCAATCCAGAAATTTACACAGTCACCGTAAAGTCTCCATTGGGATCTTCTGACCACAAACTCATTTCAGTGTTGAGTAAATTACCGAATATGGGAACAACCTGAGCTGCGTAAAGTTTGGCATTACAGATCTGCTGAGTGGGAGAATATTCAAGACCATTTCCGAAATTATCCTTGGCTAGACTTTTGTTTCAGCTCTAAAGATCCATCAACTTGTGCTTCTGAAGTCAAGGTAGTTGTTCTATCATCCACAGACTCATATAGTCCTTTTTTAATGAAACGAACTTTTAACGGCAAACTTTGGTTCAACAAAAATTGCGAGCAAGCTGTCACCTCTGAAAATCTCGCCTACTGGCAGTGGCGCAAAAATCCCAGTACCGAAAACCGAACAAGGTTTGTCAATGCTCGCGATAGCTGCAAACTTACGATAAATGAAAGCAAAGAACTTCACAATCATAGAATTAGGGATGAACTGCTCGCCAATCCTAACGGGTCTAGGTCCTTTTTGTCTTTAGCTAAAGCTCATAATCAAAACTTCACAAAATCCACAATTCCAAGACAAGCAGATGGTTCAAATGCAACAACAGCCATTGAAAAAGCCAATCTACTAGCTGAACAATTTGCGTCCGACTCCACAGTCGATTTCCTGAGAAAGGCACCACCCACTATTACCACACTAGAATCCACAATGTCAGAAAATACTCTTCGACAACATCTAGTCAGGCAAATTCTGAAACAGCTCAATATCAACAAGGCGTCTGGTCCTGATGAAGTGCCTGTCATCGTACTCGAAAAGTGCACAAATGAACTGGCACCAGTGTTTTGCAGACTTTTCAACCTGTCTTACAAGAAAGGTGTTTTTCCTTCTTGTTGAAATATTGCTCGCGTTCAGCCTATTCCCAAAACGGGCAAGAAAAATCTCCCAAATAACTATAGACCAGTCGCTTTGCTATCAGTGATATCAAGAATCATGGAGAAAGCCGTAAACCACCACATCCTTAAATATTTGGAAGGCTTTAACATCTTGAGCGACCATCAATATTGCTTTCGGAAACAAAAATCAACAGGCGACCTTTTATCGTATGTCACCCATATTTGGAATGAAGCAATCAAGGATTATGGAGAGTCAAGAGCTGTTGCGCTTAATATTTCCAAGGCCTTTCACCGTGTGTGGCATGAGAGTTTGCTAGCCAAACTTCGATGCTATGGCTTGTCGGATCATTTTTGTGTATGCCTCTCAAGTTTCCTGAAAGAACGTTCCCTGCAAGTGGCCGTCGATGGATATATCTCAGATACTTTTACCATCAACGCTGGTGTTCCCCAGGGATCCATATTGACTCCAACTTTTTTTTCATTGCACATAAACGACTTATTGGAAAAAAAATACAATATATCGCTTTGGTGACGACAGCACACTTGTCTCGTCATTCTATTTGGATACCAGGAAATCGTTTGCGGATGCACATCTTCACCGGCAGCAGGAGGTTGCATATCTCAATGAGGATCTAGAATTAATTTCGTATTAGGGTGACACTAACCAGGTTCAATTCAAAGCCACGAAAACCCAGGCATCAGTTTTCTCCAAGAAGATGAATGTCTCTGAACCGGATATAATAATGTCAAAACAGACAATTCTGCTTTCTGCTTTCTGCTTCTAAATTTGTTAGGTGTTGAAATTGACACTAATATGTCTTGGTACAATCATGTAGTTAGAATTAGAAGGGCTGTTTCTCAAAAGCTTGGAACACTGTTTCGAACCAGAAAACTGTACACATCTCAGCAACTTTTGATGCTTTATAAAGCTCAGATCAGGCATTCTTTGGAGTATTGTTCTCATGTATGGAGCTCCGCTCCCAAACATACCCTGGAGCTGCTGAATTCCATCCAGAAAAGAGCCATCCGCCTGATTGGAGACGTAAACATAACTTGCAACCTTGATAGTCTGGAACATCGAAGAAAGGTTGAAGATTTGTCTCTCTTCTGAAGATACTCCCATGGGAAGTGTTCAAGGGACTTAGCACATTTGATTCCACCAAGAGCGGTGCATATCAGAAATACGCGAAAAACTGTGGCTGCTCATTGTTTTGAAGTTCAACTCAGTACACCTCGAACTTCACTGATTAAAAACTCTGTCATTTGAAGAACTGCGTTCATGTGAAATAAACTTCCTGAAAACGTTTTTTCCAATGGATTTAATCTCCAGTGATTTAAATCCAATGTGAATCACTACTTCCGCACAAACACCGCTTTTAGAGCGCCTTAAGGTTTCTCCTGAAGTGCTTGTGTTTTGTCCTTAAAAAAACACGAAATACAGCTTACAGAATAGTACTGATGACATATCGAAAACTAACATCAATATGGAGCCTATGAATGTTATGATGAATGAACAGCTATCATAACGCAACCTTCGAAGAATTTTCACTTTCTAGCCACGTTCTGTAGTAGTGGGTAAAAAAACGACATTTTCATCACTTCATTCAATCACTTAGGCCATCGGTGTGATTGGGTCATTATCGTTACATTCAATTGTTTGTTAATATTGGTGTGCTAACAGAACGCATGCAATTCATTATAGGGTGCAAAAGTCAGTTCATAAACCGAAATTGATTTCATTATTTTTATCGAAAATAATGGATCAAAATCAACATCCATAAACATTTTCGAACAAAAATCGAAAATTTCAAATGAAAAAAATATGATACATTAATACAATTTTCAACTCCCAATACTTTGACGGGTGAACGTGTCCATGTAAATAAATTGTGGTGATGATAATTCAATATTTTCAAATCACTGTTTCTACACTAAGATATGACGTAATTTAAATATTTATTACATCATGGATGACTTGCCTATTATATGTTACATTTATCCAATATTTACATTTATTTCAATAAAGGAAGAGAAATCTTAGTTTTTCATCGACCTCCTTTTGGTATTCTCACCTTCTACAATCTGGAAAATATAAAAATTGTGAACTTTTCAGTTCACCTATTAAATTACTGCGCAGTTTCTTTATTTTTTTCTTTTTTTTATTCCAACTTATTGTTCATTCAAAAATGTCACTATACCTGTCAAACTTTCTTTCAGGTTGCGAATGGTGAGGCTTCCATATAATTTGTAGCATTTCTCAGCAGCATATAGAATTATATTTGTTTTTTTTATCTGAGCTGATTTTGATTATTCGCCACCTTTCATACTAATTCGACAATAATTCTTCATTCTGAATGTGTGATAGCGAGTAGACATACGTTTATGAGCTCCTAGTTGAAATAAAATTTCAAGCTTAAATGATTGCAAAATATGTGTGAAAATATTACTCAAACAGAAGACTGAACATAGTTGAGTAAAACTGATTTATCTGGATTCAAATAACCCAAAATCCATTGATTGAGGAATTAAATCACAATATGCTGCTAACAAGAGATCAATCCAAGGAAATAGAGTCTCTGGTGAACGTAGTAATTGTAATACCGACGATCTTTCTTTTCTGATGGACTTATTTCATTTTTCCTTCCTTTCCCTTATCTGTTCTACTCCAAAACGAGGCTGTACACTGATATTTTCGGCTATAGGTCTTTCCCCTAACCTGAAATGGTGCGGGACTTGCGCAATTATTGAGCCATTAACAACAAAAGAGGCTTCAGATAATATTTATATTATGAACACAAAAGAACAAACGGGTATGTTTATGAACCAAACAAATAACCAAGTACAAAAAATATAACATGAAAGTAAAGCAAAAACAATAAAACAAAACTTAAAACAAAATATCTCGTCCATAATAGCTGATCAAGAGATGTCTCGTTATGAACTCAAAAAGAAAGGTTATGTCTATTTTCCCATACGGTAGACTTTCAACTTGCAAGAAAACCGTAATTTCGTAATTCAAACTTTGCGGAAATTATGACGTGATTATTTGAACTCGTCTGGACGACGAACTATCTATTTTCAAAACTAAACATGTGTGTACTACTATTCTGATATTTACACATACGAAAAGGGGTGTGGTGTAAACTATTACCTGTCTTATATTGTCTTATATTGGATGGAGCCCCTGCACATATTATTGATACCGTTGCTGGATTGTTGAATAGGATGCTCGAAAATCAGTGGCTTTGCTACAATGGACCATTTAAATTTCCTCCTCGCTCTCCAGACCTGACGCCACTGGACTCCTTCATTTGGGGATATATCATAGAAAATGTTTATGCGGATCCTGTGAGTGATAAAGAAAATTTGTAACGAAGGGGTCTGAGAGCTTTCGATACTTTGATTCCTGACTCCATACAGAAAGCTACAAATAGTGGTATGCAAAAAGAATATATTTTTGTTTAGAACGAAACGGCAATGTCTTTGAACATCTGTTGAAATGAACCACAATATTATTTGAATTAAAAAAAATTAAGTTAAATTCTAAAATTGAAGTAAAATCTAAACTTAAAAAATATAAACAAAATAAAATGACTGTATTCGATATCAATGAACAAAGATATAATTCATCTTTCTGATAGTATTTTATTTCAATCCATCCATTTTCATGTTGAGTTATCTTTTACCAACGACAGAAATAATATTAGTTCATTTGTTTTCAAAGCTTTCTTCGAATGATTTACATTTCAAATATTCTTCATGAGTTTGATAACTTTATTTCCGTAGTATCCAAAAATAATAGAATAGTGTATGGTTTCTATTTGAAAAAATCGTGTTTCATCACTTTTCTCGATGTTATGTTTTAGGTGGAAATTTCGACCACCCTGTATATTATTTTCGAAAATTCGATGGACCTATTCATGACTTGATGCTTAAGGTGTGACTCTGTGAAATTTCACATTTTCAACTGTTACTATCTATGAGTTATGATTTTTTCGGAGTGGTGCTTTGTCAAATTTTTCATAAAAAAATTAATATCTCAAAAACTAACAAATTTGGGTATTGGCATTGTTTTACAAAGTGGGCCTAAAATATGCTAAGGAATTCAAAAATGTAATAAAATACAGGGTGTTCCATTTAAAATAAGGAAGTTGCCCTCAACTTCCGGTATAATGGAATGAGACCGTAAATTGAAAATATTTTGGTTGAGAAGGCCATTTTGAATCGTTTTCCATATATTCCTAACAAACGCTCGTCGTGAAAGACCCTGTATATTTCATGAATGATTCATCCAGAAAATAGCATAGAACATTCAAACTAATTGGAAACATATTGATTTGATTGAAGATTTAATTGAGCAACAGCTACATCCAACCTCAGACTGGCACAAAGTTCTTTATTATTTTTGTGGTCACCTCCTACAAGAATTTTGAGGTTACTAAAAGAATTTTCACAAAATTCAGGTTCACAATTCACTTTGCTTAACCAATTCCTGATGGTAGATGTTGCAGGAAGAGCTAGATTGAATATTTTTCGTACATACAGATATGCTTTTGACGATAAGAAATGGAGAGTCATGGCAAAGATTTTCAAGTCGTCATTGAATTTTTCTCTCAATTTTTTTCCATGCAATCTTTTCTTTTTGATTTCTGTAGTCCTTTTTATCAAGGATATAGGCACACCAGTCAGAGATTTTTCCAAAAATTTGAATGCCATTTTCAGAAATCAACTTTTTCATCTTCAAAATCCATAATATCTACTTAAAGGTTGTGACTCTTTCAGGCGATTGAGTGATTTTCATAGCTTTTAGTTTTTTCTGGGACAATGATTTTTTGACATTTGCTTGTTTGAGTTTGAGAAGTTTTGAAGGGCATGCACTGAAAATATATAATACATAATATAAGATATAACTACAGGAAAATTGATAGAAATTATTAAAGGGAACTTCCATTCGAGGCCAATTTATCAACTACTTTAAATAATAAACTGGACTCACCCAGAATTTTTTTAACCAAATATTGTCATCAGTCTTATTATGTTTGTGAAGAAAATTAATTAGTAGTGTTATGAGATATTAATTTGGAAAGAAACGGGATGAAAAATATTACAAATAATGTCATTTATCAAAGATGAGGGTTATTTCTGCTCTTTTCATATTCAAGTCACTAACGAAAAATAATGGATTTATTTATTTATTTAATTTTATTTCACTACGTTACATAATAAAAATGTTTGTAGCAAGTCAAACATTTTTATTATTCCAGGAATATTTCTTTTATTTCCACAACATAGAACCAAGCACGTCAACATTGTCAAAATTAAAATTCCCCTTCAGAAAAACTCGAAAAAATATACATAACTGATGAATAATTAGAGTAAAGAACAATACTAAGAAAACCACATCTATCAATGCTATGGATCCGAGAACTGAGAATACTTCAGAACTTGGAGCTCGTGCAACATTAGTTCTGTGGAGGATACTGTGATTCTGTGATTAGTGATTTGACTTTGACACATTGACATTGACACCACAGCTGACAGTTGTGATTTTAATTATCATTCCCTTACGAAATTTATTCAAATTATTAGTAGTCATGATTGCTAACAGAGTTTCATACTTCTCGAGTAAGATATTTGTTACGATTACCCAGGATATTCTAAACGCCTTCTTTTCAGGATGTACAAGTACGGGGTTGAGAAACTTATCCATGACTGCCACAAAACCAAAAACTGGCGTCGTTCTCGTAAATATGGGGGGACCTGAAAGAGTGGACCAAGTTCATGATTACTTGCATAGAATAATGACAGATAGAGACATGATACAACTGCCAATAGCACAAGAGTAGGTTTAATCAATTAAACAATTATATTCAAACATGCAGCCACTCAAGTTTTCCAAATATGCTGCTTTGAACAATTCGAGATTATTTTTGTATATTATTTCATTTAGTTTTGAAAAGTTGGGACAAATGTTATTATAATGGACAGGGTATGTTTGAGAAGAATGAAAAAATCTTCCATCAAATATTTTGTGCTCTGATTTTGCCGGAGAAAAACTATGTCATCACATCAAAATTAATTACATCACAGATGTAATATCCTATTTCAATACATAAGGAATGCTATGGAAGCAAATCAAGGTAGTTGTTCATTTACTGGTCATTTGTATAATAAGGGTATTTTATGAATTCGTGAGCAAGATGTCTGGTTTAGGTTAGGTATATGAATGAAGATTTGGTTATGGTCTATGATGAATATAATAGATTTATGGACCGGACATGCAGGTATTTGTGGAAAGGTATCCGGAACACTCCATTCAAATCACAATATGGTAAAAAAGCTGTTGAAAAATTGTTTGCATTATGAATTTATTCATCTTTGAAAATTCTACAAATGTCATACAAATACAGAATTTTATCAGACTAGTCAAACAGATATAAAATGTATATAAAGTTGTATAGTTAAAACACAACACAGAGTATATATGTATACACTAAATATACATAAAAAAGAGGAATAAAAAGCATTTCCTAAAAGATAATTTAACAAAGCTTTCCTCCCCTTACTATAAGTTCCTAGATTTCCAAGTATTTCATTTGTTTTGTTATAGCAGATCACCCCTTGATAACCTGCAGAATCCTGGTCTAGAGCTAATTGGGAATAAGGCAAATGTACTTAATTACCTTTACGTGTATTATAGTCATGTATCATATTGTTTCTCATGTACTGAGTTTAGTATTTTTTAATGTTCAAAGTTATTATGTAAATGTAGAGACAGGGTAAAGTCATTATTGAAAAATCAATGAAGGATTTCTTACACG
>WOGR01002282.1:0-17824 GCA_015342045.1 Leptinotarsa lineolata | reverse complement strand
TTTGTTGATGATATATGCAAGTGGTTCACATATATACTCAGAAATGGCTTTGATTATTTTTGTCGAGAGACAGTCCATGCCAGTGGAATTTTTATTTCTGAGTCCAAGAATAACATTGTAAACTTCCGATGGCATAACAGGGTTAAAATAGAAACTATTCAAATTACCGACAAGATCAATAGTCCTCGGAAAGTTGACATCTTCAAAATATTGTTTCAAACTCTTTGGCACTTCAGATGAATAATGTTTGACAAATTCGTTAGCTATAATGGATTCATCCCCTAATAATTTATGACCAACGTTCATTTCTTGAGAATATTGTTTATTTGCTTTTCCAGTTAGTTCACTCACAGTTTTCCATATTTGTTTTTTTCTCGACCTTGTATACTCTCTGGGCTAAGAATTTTGTTCTGATAGTATTTCCTCTTGCACATACATATTTTTTTCATGCTCCTTTTTTTTACCTCGGTAGAAATGTATCAAGTCATTATCCGCATTTTTTGTTAATCGGTAAAGTTCTCTCAGTTGTCTACCTTCCTTCTTGATATCTTCAGTTATCCACTCATTTTTGGTTATATGAGAGTCATATTCGATTGTCATAAATGGACATGTCAAGTCTAAAGCAAACAGTAATACATTGAAAATAGTAGATTGAATAGAAACTTTAGAATGGCAGAATAGTAAAACGAAACCACATATGTTTTATGTTGAATAATGTATGTAATGATTTCTGTTCGAATCTATTCAAACCTTTTCAAATTTTCAACGTTATCAGTTTTCTGTCTGATCTCTTCAGTTTCATCTCCAGAAAACCAAATGTCGAACTGCTCCCGCCAATTTATTGGAAAAATTTTCGAATAAATAATCCAATACTAATAACAATGTTCTTCTGCTCAAAATGATAAATGTACAAAGAAATTCAACCATATTGATGTACCCCAATTTAGAAATAAAACAAAACAATCTAACAAAAATTATACTGTATCTGAGAAATATGTTTAATATTTCAATCGAAGTACAATATTGTTTCCAATGAATTTTGATAGTAACTTATATGCACTTAACGTGTTTGGTTCATTACAAATTCGTAATCACGCATAAAAGCCCACGTACATATTAATACATGAATATATAAAGACCTATGAATCATTGTTGTTCAATTTAAAGTTTTTTTCCGCACATCTCATTTTCCCACAAATATTTTAAATGTGCTTTTGAATAATTTAAGAGAATTCCAAAACGCCTCAATTTTACAGGAAGGCTATTGTATAATCCACATGAAATAAACTTCATTTTAATTTCATCAAGTATCGGTCTGTTCTATTCAAATACTTCATGAAATAAATTGGTTTTTTTGCCCTTGTATCATTAGGCTAACGTTATTCTAACCTGCATATTAACTTTGTATTTTGAGTTGCGATCATAATCTTGTACTAATGTAATGTTTTTTGTTTAATACTGTAACAACAGCTGAAAAATATAGCTGGTTTATAAAGTTGAATATTTATTTTGTTCCAAATCTTGACAATGAAATTTACTAGTTATCAATAATAGCCAAAATTTTGGTATACCACTTTTATAGTTAGTGGTAAAATATTTTATTTTATGATAATTTCCTGTCGTAAGTTTTTGAAGAAATTATCATAAAAAATACACAGTTCCTTTCTCTATTATGGTTGGAAGATTCAGTCATGATGATTCATGAAAGATGGACGTATACAAAATCAACTGGTTTTCAAGGTAATGCAAAAAAATACCGACAATTCATTCCTGTGCATAGCTGACATTTTCTATCGATATCGTCATGATTGTTTTCATCTAGAAAGAGTAGATTGAATAATGTTGGAACTGAAAAAGTTTTCACAAACTACGGCAATAGAGATTACCATTTACAGTGGTATGTATCGCTAGATTATGTACCAGTATTTTGCTCATCATCAATAATAACTAAAAAAAAAATTGTTCGTTCCGTTAACCAGCTGACGAACGTCAACCCTCAGAAGTCGAAACTTGTGCGAGCAAAACTGTTCAAACATTGATCTTTCTTACTGAGGATGAACCTCCACCATTCAGTAAGAAACGTGTTATGCACCTGTGAGATTTGACGATTTGGATTATTTACACTGACTTTTGGAAAAAGTATTATGTGACCGTTACCCAACAAAATTAGGCAATGATCTCATAATTAACACCTTGGAACCAAACACAGTTGCGTTTCAATTAATTTCAACCGCAAGTGAGCCTTGAGAATTTATCTATTTCAAAATATGTTATCAAACATCAAACCAAAAATAAACAAACTCTGAAATTGAAAAAGTGTGCTCACCAGAAATTAGTAATGTGGCGATTGTTAATATTTACAAATTCATCATTTAATACCAAAAAGAGAGTAGTTGGGAACTGAAATAGTTTCATGTCATACTATTTTGTATCTTTGTTGAGTAGTTACTTGTATACTTGAAGTTCTGAGTACGAACTGACGGACGGATTTTTCAAACTATTTGAATATGAATAATAGGAAGTATTTTTGAATGCTTTCTGTTATGAAATTAAATGATATAACTCTCAGAATATTCTTCACAAATGAATCTTATTTTAATGAAAAATGAGAAATGAAACTTTCTATGTTTTCTCACAATTACAATAAACTGCAGTAACATATTTTACAAATGAAAGTGGTAAAAAAACATAGAAAGTTTAATTCTCATTTTTCATGATGATCTCCTATCACGTAGTAACGGATACATCCATAAATTTAAATCTCATTTTGGATTATTCCTGATATAAATCATAGAAAAAATATAGTATTATACTCGTGAGTAATAGTTACTCATGACAAACTTCATTTCCACGGGTAATGATCAAATTTCTCTCTCGTTTGACATTCTCGTTGAACATTCAAAGAATTCATTTGGTCTTCCGAGTTTTATTTCAATTATTTGTATTCCACTCAAACGTGTCATTGTAAGTTGGAAGTGAAGATGTTGATATTCGAAGGATTATTGTTACGGCATTCAGGAAAAATTCATCGCAAACCAAGTATAATACTATAAACTCGTGAATCTTGAGTGTTATTCCGATATAGTTATTTTTTGTGTCAAACACTGTCATTCTAGAAATGAATTTCAAGATATAACACATTAATTCTACCTAATAAAAACCAATTGATCAGAAAAACAGTTGAGTTATTGAAAGGACGATTTAACTTGTTATCTACTAAATATTACAATAATACAGTTATCATACCATAGTTATTTATTATCCCCATTTCACCCATCGACGTTTCCTCAATATTCACCATATTTTTAGTCCTCGAAATGGAACATTCGAATCTAAATCTCTTGTTTCGATTAACATTTATTCAAAGTCGGTAACAATAAATTAAACAGCAACAAAACATCTTTCAAAGAAATAACAATTTATTCCAGCCAGGAAACATATACTGTTGAAATATTCAAACAATCTCGTTAATAATAATGGAATTTATTTGGTAATCTTGATTGAATTACGGTTTTTTTCGTAGAAAATTTACCTACGTCGTAGGTCATGCGGCCCAAGAATCAACTATGATTTGAAGTAACAATGAGTATTTATAGCACGTGCTCTCTTTCTATTTGTTGTATGCATTGAGTTTTGTAAAACGAATGTTGTTTTAGCCTGTGATATAGAAATATCCTTTCAGAAAGTGAAGTAGTATTTTGATTGAAATTAACATTTTTCCTGAATCAGGTTTACATTGTGTTTTC
Organism: Leptinotarsa lineolata; assembly: GCA_015342045.1. NCBI lineage: Eukaryota > Metazoa > Arthropoda > Insecta > Coleoptera > Chrysomelidae > Leptinotarsa > Leptinotarsa lineolata. The sequence goes on along the minus strand of WOGR01002282.1, from coordinate 14,078 downwards.
TGTATATGTTATGGTAGTGAAGGATTTAGTGCAATATATTTCGAAGAGAGAAAACAAAAAAATGTTGTGTTCAAAAATGGTTCTCATTATTTGTTGTAAATTTAGTATAGGCAAAACCCTGTGCAATCTAACATCGTTTGTCGAGAGAAACGATACAGAGCATGATTTGGTACAATTTCTAATTAAGTTTGTTGTAAGTAAAGAAATCAATGTGACCTGATTTGGGGATGGTAATGAATGTTTAAGATTTGTGTTTTGTTTGTTAGTTTGGTTGCGCATTTTATCTGAATATACTAACGAATCGTAGTTTGAAGGCAGCTATTATTTATACTAAGAGTGATCTGCAATATTTCTGGGTGATATTTGTCAAACTCTGGCATACTTTGTTTTGAGTTTCCCATCAATTATGTTTATTTTTTCTTTTTCCTTTGTATATAAAGTTACTTTCATATTTTCAAGATAGATTTGTATAATGATCAATCATTTTGCACAGTCTTGCATCACTTGCAATCATGATGTATGGTTCAAATATTTGAAAAACAAAAAATGTAGAAAACATTCTCAACCAAACATTTAAATCTTTCTTGAAACCCAGATTTTTCAAAAATACTTGTTTGATTGTATTTCACGTAATTATAAAATGTTTATAATATCGTAAGTAAAATAGATGTACATGTTTCGTACTTGTATGATGTAGATTTTATTGATGCGCTCTCTCAAAGCCGAATTATACTTGAATGTACTATAAACCATGTATCACTATAACTATAGTGCTACTCTTGCTTTAATGCCATATTTCATATATAACTGTATAACCTTATGATATGTATTGTACAGATTGTCTGAACTGAATAAATATTCTTTGGAAATTAGGATTTTTCTTGTAGTCTAATTACCTAAGTAGCTATTTTCCACCCTACTTCCATTTCATGATTGACCATTTTGCCTGAACTCATTTGGAATGAACAATGAATTAGAAAGTTGTAAACTCCGTACACGTGCACCAAAATAAGTGAAATATTATTCTACACTGCCATCCCCGCACTATAGTGTCGGACTAAAGAAAATGAACATTCTTGACTAGGCTCGAAAACGAAGCCGATACACATTCCACTACACCACCACACCTTGTATATGTCAAAAATTATATGGCTTTATGATATAATTTTGATTTCTTACATTTTTCAGTCAGTGAAAATTTAAGATAAAGCACCTGTAATCAATAATGTTGACTGCTATACTGTCAATATGAATTTTTGCAGCTATTAAGTTGTAAACTAAAAAGTGTGAAGTTGAATAAATATGTTTTTAATTTGACCGTACAAAAAGTATGATGTGGTGTGCTACTCGTGCAGATAACCCATTCCACACTCGTGTGGAATATAGGTTTTTTCTGCACTTATTTCACACTATACTATTTCCTTTTCTGGGTAGAAGATATAACTCTCATTTTGGGGAAGATACATAACATACATACTTACATAATAAAATAAGTGAATGAATGTTTTTTTGAAGGTGATTGACAATGTTTCGTGGTAAATTCATTGGTTCGGACTTCCATTCGTCTAATATTAAGTATATAAAATGATTTGAAATCCCTGAAATAACCAATACAATTGAAAATTAAAATGAGTAGCCTGAAATGAATTTCAAGTGAAATGAAACACAAGAAAAAATTTGAACAATTGAAACAAAAAAGAGAAAAATCAAAAATTGAGCAATTTCAAGCCACGTTACTTTACGACGTTTCGTTTGTTAGTATCCACAATCGTCTTCGGGTGATGACTGCACTAATTCTTCCGAGAGATTACTATTAATGGGTCATTCGAGTACTGTCACTTATTCCCTCTTTCCTCTCTTCGCTTCACCGGTTTAGCGGGAGATGACCGTTTGGCGGGAGTTGGCCATTTTCTCTTTAATCATGGGTTTCCATATGTTGCGTATCTCTACGCTAGCTTGGCTAAAAACGTCGTTGGACAGCATATATGTGGCTTCTATGAATTTTCTCCTAAACCAGTGTTCCTCCTTATGTATGACCTCAGCTTGGGACCACTCAATGTTATGTTGATGAGTCCAAACATGCTCTGCTATTTCTGATTTGCTGATTTCCACTCGCTGTGTGTGTTTCTTGTGCTCAGCAATGCGGACTTTTAATGGCCTCTTAGTTTCACCGATATAGGATTTTCCGCACTCAAAGGGTATCCGGTAAATGCAATTATTGGAATCGCAGTCCGCGTTTGGTGGCCTGGTTTTCGTAAGGCTGCTACGGATAGTGTTTCCGGATCAGAAGCAGGTTCTGATGTACTTGGGCCCAATTCTTCTTATCTTTTCCAATAATCCTCTGATATAGGGAAGTGCAAGAGCTGGTTGTGACGCCTTCTCTTCCTTGCGAGGTTCTTGCTGTCTTTTAGCCAAAGTCTGTTCCACCATCACTTTGGAGTACCCATTCCGTTGAAGATCATTTTTGATGATGCCTAGTTCCTTCGAAAGTACGGTCTACCGGAGTCTTGATGATTCCTCTTTTAGTCGACTGATGGTGGTTGGTTTTGTGGTTCAGATACTGTCCCGTGTGAGTGGGTTTTCGGTATACAGCTGACTTCAGCATTTACCGTTTACCACATTCAGCAGTGAAATGGCTTTAACTGCCGAAAACTGTTGTGGTGCGTACAAAATAAGTAATAATTTGTGATCTTAATCTCAGAATTTTTTTAATCTGTGACACTCTTGATAGAGTGACAGGCGGGATAGGACGTGAAGTTAACCTCGTTATGATTGATATCTATTTTGTAGCTTAGATGGAACAAAATAAATAGCATATTTTGATTCCACAAAAATTTTACAATAAATGTCAATATCATCGAAATTACTTGTTTCAGAATCAAAGTATACGCCCAGATCTTCTATTTGATTAGAGTGAGTGCACTGAAAAATTATAGGAAAATTCAATGCATTTGATATCAAAATATGAAACTGCTCTGAAAGCCAATAATAATTACCATCATAATCTTCATGAATTATTTCATTCATTGCCAGGACAACAGTCGCAGAGCATAAATATGCAAACTGAAGTTGAAATTGGATAAAAATAAAATGAGATGAATAAATGATTCCACCGTTCTCTGGTGCCACGGTTAGGTTTTTCATTATGTTCCATGAAGATCTAATGGGATAGGACCTCTTAGGATTGCATCAAATGCTTTTTGCATTGTATCTGACTGACTATTAATATTTAAACAATGATGATGGTAATATTGTTTTTCATATTTCAAGCGTTCTGTTAAACCACCTCCCCATGTTAAATGAAGACCATTCCTTATAATCATCTATTATTATATTTGATGGTATCATATATCCTCGTCTCTCTTATGAGGTTGTAGTAATCTTCCTGTATTCTACGATTTCTAATGATTTTACAATTATTGAACGTTCATTTACTTTTTATGGAAATTTTCGATAGTTTTCACAGATGATGATATATTTGATAGTAAAAAACATTTTTAAGTACAAACTTTTCGTTTACCAGTACGAAAAAGAAGAAAATAAACAAATTGAATCAAACTTATATCAAATTTATATGATATAAATATCTGTTGCAAGAGATATACCTATTGTATAAAAACATATTTTTTTTTAGAATTACTCATGCCTAGATCACGTTACATGTTTTATTCCTGTAAATCTCGCGACAAGCTTTTATATCATATGAATTGTGTAATGTAATAAATTGATATATTCAATATAATTTGGAATTTTTGTTCTTTTTATCGATGTAAATGATAATTGGTTCTTTGTGCTTTTTCAGTATTCATTTATTTTTGTTTTCAGTTATCCCTTAGTCCTAATCTTTGCTCAGCTATAACTCTTTGAAATTGGTATAGCTGCCATCTTGTTTCTCGATATTTTAATTTTTTCCTCGTGGATATCCATATAATGGAGGTACATAAAAACCTAGTTCACCATCTTCAGGAGTCCGCCATATTGGACTTGAAGTGACTCATTTTATTTTCAGTATTCTTTTCAGCAAACTCTTTCCTTTCATACCCATATCATAGCGATCTTGAGTGGTACCCTATATTTGATTTAGAGAGACATCATGTTATTGTTCATTTTCTTTTCAGCACATCCTTTTTTTGATACATGGGGGTACCTAAAAAACTATTTCACCATATTGTTATGTAGAATGGCGTCATTTATTCCATGCCAAACTGAACACATGCAAAATTTCAGGTCAATTGGTTGATGATAAGTGCTTCAAAATTCAGTTGCAAGGTTTGATACAAACTAAAATACAAACAGTGCAAGTTGAATAGAAGCTTACAAAAAAATATACCTTTCATTTCATTTCGGTAGCTATTTTCTAGATTTGATATTTTAGGAATGATGCAAGGATTGCTATCTAAAGAAGTACTAGGACCAAGTTTGGAAGATTTTGTTAAAAAATTACCAGAATACATAGAAAACAACAAAGAAAAATTAGACAAAGAAGATGTCGAACGATATGAAAACCAAATGAAACTTATGGAAGAAGTAATTGTTGAACTGAATAAAGAAAAAGTAACTGATAGTAACGATGTGAAAACAGAAAGGTTCACTAAAGTTTTGGGGCTTATGCATAAGGTAAATGAGCAATTCCATAAATTATAAAAATTTAATATTTACAATCCCATTTTCAGCTTCAAGACTACGGTCAGCCTCCATCAGAACTAGTGGGACATTTAGAAACACCATTTGGTTTTGACTCTCAAGGAAATCCCAATTCTGAAAATATTCCTGGAAGTAATTCTGAATGTAATATAATGTAAAAAGGTTTTTTTGTCAAAAAGGTATAAGTAAATGTAAAACCTGATGCTCAACGATAACACATCTTTGTTTAAGGAACTGTTGGTATATTGTTTTTGTAGTCATATATAGATTTTGTTTGAGAATATATGTTTATCATTATTTTTGTTGAAAATATTTGTTATTAATGTGTATTTTATTTGTTTCTTTTTTATCTACAGATGAAAGAAATGCTATAATTATACAATATGATAAAATCATTGCTCTGCAAATAAATTATTCAAAAATAGACTGATGGTAATTCACAATCATATTATAGAAACCTCCGACTTTTGATTGACGAAAATAAGAGATTACTTAAAATTGGTACTGTTTTTTTTTGTAATTCAAAAACTCTCAGCATCTAAGCCATAATCCCAGTGCATTATAGCATATTTTATTCGTAAATGGAAACAGGCAAAGTAATTTAATTATTTTGTAACTATAGAGTTTAGATTCGACAGCTAAAACAAAACACGTTTTGGACAGTTGAATAAATATATTATTAATGTGATCTGATCATTTGAGGCGATGATCTATTCTCGAGTAACTTCATTAGAGAACACTGTAAGTTTTTAATGGTATTCTCAAGTAACTTCATTGGAGAACACTAAGTTTTTAATTGAAGGTTCAAAGGTCACAGAGATGCAACAAGTTATGAGGTTTGGTCGTCTTTAACAATAAATACTTGATAGCTGTACTAGAATTTGGGACTGATAAAAATGATTAAAAAGTGGTGTTAGTGAAAGCACACAAATCAAAGATATGCTACACAATAGTCAAGAAGGAGTACACAAAAACACCCTAGCACAAGTTTAAGGAAAGTAGGTACTAATAGTTCAACTATCACCTTGACAATAATAATAATAAATTTATTAATCCCAAGAAATATTACATGTTTATAGTAGTTAAAATGTAAAATACATATTAAAAAAAGAACATACTGAGAGTAATACAAAAAATAAAAATATGTAGAACTACAAAATTCAATCTATTTGAATTTCAATTTTTTCTATTAGGTATTTTATTATATAAATTACCTCCATTATAAAAATACATTTTTGGCCAAATTTGCTTTTGTGTGGTTGTGAAAGTATATCTTGAGTTTGCCGTGTATTATGATCATGAATTGAATCGATTTAGTCGAAACATAGTACCGAATATTTTTTTTATTCTTAACATTATAAATGAACATGCATATTTTGTAATGGTATATCTCCCTGATATCAAATAATTTTCTAGGTGTATACAGATTGCTGGTCCTTTCTCTCTGATTCAGCTTATATATACATTTTATGATTTTATTTTGTAACCGTTGGAAATGATTCAAATGAGAGAAATTAGCTGGTTGCCAAAAAGTCAATCTCTCATAAAAATATACCTCTTTCAAATTTAACCAGAATATACTGCTATCACTGATGAATCCTACTGGCAGGGCTGAAAAGCACCCAGAAGATTATGGCTGTGTAAATTATGGGATAATAACCAGGCAATTGCTTTCTATGTGATTAATGTTCAGACAGTTATCGGCCCTTGGCTAAGATCAAAGTGTAGTCATCGCACATAACCTATGAATTTGTTTGGGGCCTAATTTCCCAGATTTTCCACAGATTCTTAGACACGTCCATAGGGATAGTCTTGCTTTGTATAAATCGTTTTCCAAATGAAATTTTTATCTAGGATAATATAAAGACATTTCACCATCAAGCAGAGTATCCATCAGAAATGACCACAAAAAGGGGTTTAGTACGCCACCCTGAGGGCAGCCCCTGGTAACTCTAAACCAAATGACCAGACTAGCTCTAGAAATTTATGAGAAATCTAAAAACTTGATTGTGAATTAGTGTGCATTTCAGTTAAATTAAATTAGGTCTTGTTACTGAGCAAGTGTAGAATCATATTTTGTTTATATACAATGAATGAGATTTGTCTGTATCCTTAGTTCAGTATTACAATCACTGCTTTGTTCATTTGATTATTCATATCAATTTCTTTAACTTTTTACTATCAGTTTTGAACTGAGAGTTTATGCTTTTTATTAAAACCAATTAAAAATATGTAATTTTTTTTTAAATTTATATATTATGTGGGTAAAAAGAACTGGTTCCCATGCTTCAAAGACAAAGCATAAGGACAGTACAAAAAAGGCACATTGGTATTTGCCTAATATCCGATCTTAAATAGACAATTGCATAAGTTAAATCTATTATTTCTACTACTGTTTTCAGTTATGGCATCAGCAATCACTTGGAACAAAAATCAAATGTCTTGGACAACTGTATCAAGTCGTGGGATCAGTCAGGGAAGTAGTTTTCCAGATGGTATTTATCCAAGGGTGTAGGAAAGCTAGGAGTGATGAATGTGCAAAAATTTTATTTGAAATAATTATTTTCTAATTGTAGATTTTTATACCTCCTGAAATGTCTAGATATAACAGATAATTCAAAACTGTTAGCAGGGATTTGTACAAATCAAACAATTTTTTTTTTCATCTTCAATAAAAAAATTATATTTGACGGTTGACCGTAAAATACAAAACAATTTTATAAATACATAACAAAGTAAATTAAAGTAATTTTGTGAAGAAATCATTAGTTACAAATTTTTGTATTGTAAATGGAAATACCTATAAACATTGTATAACTACAATAGTAACAGTTCTTAAAAATTGACAAAAACAAAATTTATATGGATTCCTACTATCCATAACATAACAGTCCATACTATATAAAATGTTCATTATAAACAACCTAATATTAAGAACTGACAAAATGGGTTTTCTACTAGAAAACTTAAATGCTCAATTTTTTTTTATAAAATGGATTGATGGGTGATGAATTTGCACTCTTCTTCAACAAAGGTTTTGACGGCTTTTTATGTGCATCGTATGGAATAGCAGGGGAACTCAAAATTTGGGCATGATGCTCATGTACTTCCTGTGACCTATTCAACCTTGTATTGATTTTTACTTTTTTTGTATTGACTGGTGTGGAAAATGGGTTTTTAACCACATTTGGATCTAGACTTAATCGAGATTTTCCTTTGATTTTTCGCAGTGCAGAATTAGTTACTTCACAAAGGCTCTGATTGGGTTTATTTCCTAGTTTTTTCATTTTTGCAATATGTTTTTTTGATGAAATGCAGATTTCATATTCTCCTTCTAGAAGTGGTTCATCCCATTCTGATTTTGGAAATAGTTGCTTCTCCTTTGCAGATGATTCAAACAGCTTAACTGGTGACGATCCTATTAGGAAAAAACAATCAATTTAACAAATTTTCACACATTTTATGAAAGGCTGTTACCATCTAAATGTTTTTGTTGCACTAATGCACATTAAAATTGAACCAGTAGTTTGAGAAACCCCAAAGTGGAAAAACCAAAAAAACGTATTAGAAAAACACACTTTAATGTGAGATTTCCACTTGAAAATTTACAAAACTGTGATACGCGCTTCGCTATACAATGCTATCGTACAGCGAAACAATGTCGCGGTTTTGTAAACTTTCAAGTGGAACTAGAAAACAAATATTTTGAAATAAAATCTCGAAATATTCATCTCTCCCAACTACCTACACCATAGATTCTGGTAAATGCCTGCCAGAAAACAACTACTTCCCCGGCCAATACCGCGCTGTCCGATATAATTCAATATCCAGACACGGTTTGATCTATTTCAAGTGGAAATCTCACATTGAAGCGATTCTTGAATACGTTATAATGAATTTTCATTACGCATCGGTCAGTTTCTATCATACGAAGCCAAAAAAATTTCCGAACCTGCCAAATTTCGGCACTATCAGGTTTGCAATATTTTCTTGAGCCTAGACAGACAGACCATGTGGGCAACAACCCACAGTTGAGTTATTTTTGAGAACATTTTTTAAGGAAACAAATGCAACAAACTACTTTTAAATTATTTTTAACATTATGTTTAGACTATATTGATAATAGGTAATGAATTTAAATATTTCGTTTCCATTTGAAAATCATACATAACCCTTATTTGGAAAGAAATCAATTTCAAATGACTCATTACATCTTAAATAATATTTAAATTGGATATATTTGAATCTAGTGCATATCAATATTGTCTTTAGAATTTGTTTCCAAGTAAGACACACTATTTGAATAAATTGGCTTTATTCATGTTACAGTTTAAATTGTAGATAATAAAACCTCATGACTAAATATACATTCTGGGTAACACACAAATATTTCCGAAAATAATTTCAACTAACCAGAATTTGAAGAGTCACTTTCTACACTAAGTGAAATGCTGTTCATACTTGAGTTTGGGCTTGTTTTCCTAGAATCAGTTTCAGATTTATTTTTATTTGCGTTTCGTTTCGCTGGAGAAGTTACAAATTCTGGTAATTCCGAAGAAATTGAAAATGAAAAGGTACTCCCAGAAGACATACTTGGCCCTTCTAAAACTTCTGCTGATGAACTTGAAAAGTCTACAAATAAATTCAAATATCAAAATATATAACTGATTAGTCAAGCTTCTACAGGCCTTACCTGACTGAAGAGATGCCACTTCCTTATTTTTATCCTCGCCAACTTGAACAACCCATACGCCTGAATTGCGTTCAAAAATACATTCAACATTATCCAAATCTTGGGTTTCTTCCTCAGATTTACTAAAGGATCTACAGGATTTGGATTTCTTTTTTCTATTATCAGAAATTTTGACACGGGCATCACCATCAATTCTATTTGATTTATTATTTACTTTATTTGATCCCATTTTTTGTTCCTTAGTTGATTCACCAGTTGTTTTAAGTTCTCTCTCTTTGCAATTTGATTCTTCTCTCTTTTCTGAGGTCTCCAAAATGTTCTCACTCACTTTTTCAGTTTTCTTTCTTTTTGGTTCTACTGGGGCCTGTTCACCATCAACTTTTTCAATCTTTCTTTTTCTGTTTTTTCCCAAAAGTTTTTGTTCAAATTTAATCAGATCATTTGCAGCTTTTCGGATATTAAGATGGAAATCTGTTTCTTCTATAGTTTTAACTTTTTTTACTCCCAAGGGATAAACTCCATTTGCCAACTTTGTAAACCTACAAATAACATATTTATAATATTGGTTAACTCTTAGTGGCATGTAATTCAATGAATAAAAAGTCCCTTAGTAAAGCAACAATAGAGCAATTGATAATTTTTTTAATTGTCATCATTTAGGAGATTATTGATGCTAAAAAAATTGTAAAAACAAAATTGATTGAGGAATAGTTCTCAAAGTAGACCAAGCTACAAAAGAAATTAATTTAAACATAGCCATAAAAAATAACCAGTTAACTAATTTAGTGATTCAATAATTTTTCTGAAGAAAGGTTGTTTGGGTAACAGGATCAATTCTTCTTTTCTTAGAAAAAACAATTGTTTTCTTGCCAACGTTTCGAATTTAGTTACATTCTTCTTCAGGGCTCGAAAAGTAGTTTCTCCGTGTTGATATTACTATTTTTAAAACCATCAGATACATTAGACGCATTTAAAAGAAAATAAAAAACATTGCAACAACATCGAGACAATACCAACACAAAACGACATGAAACAAACATTTGTTTGTTTGATCCTTTTACCCAACCAACTTTCCTTCATGAAAAATAACATTTACAAAATTAGTGAAAAACTAATGGTAATTTTGAAAACATACTTTACGTTTCCCCAAGAGAACTTATGGAAATGTGAAACATGAAAGCTTTCTGGGCTTCTAAAATTTTTAAGATGTGGAAGAACTCACTGGAAATGTTAGGTATAGGTCTAGATATAAATTTAAAGAAATTAAAATAGTCCAAGTTGCATAAAAATATATAAACATTTTCATAACCCAGGAGCAAAGCATAGGTTTCCCATACCTCTGCAAATAAGGAAGATACAGCAAAAATCAGAATTTAAAAATGTTCTGACTCAAGCTCTAAAGGCTTCGAATACACATAAAAAAATACCTATTTGTGCATTGAGTTCATGACGAGTCTAACTTCCTACTACAAGTCTAAATGGTAATGAATGCACATCTACAAGAGAACAGGTACATGCACACACAAATTGTAAAAAAATTGCAAGCGAAGAAGTGGAACTTGAAAAGGACCACTTACGGGTAGAAAGAATGACTTCAAGGCAAAATGTTTTTGAAAAATATAAACAGATTATTTATATATACTAACATGATGTAATCTTATTCTTGTTATTGAAACTTTCTTGAAAATAATGAATGAATGAAACTAACTGGCTTTTATGAGTCTCCAGGTAATATTGTGGCCCGAATTTGAAACATGTTATAATGTCTATGGAGAAAGCTACAAGATAGTTTAAATTATGTGCTTCAAGCAACGTGGAGCAATGAGTCTTGAAAAAGTGGGTCTATTTTTTATACCACTGAACCTCAAAATAATGAAAAAGGCAGTTCAAATTTTCGATGGTAAATACTATGATTCCAAAGGCCAAAGTTCTATTATAAATATTAAATACTTGTGCATATGGAAAAGTATCTTTTTATGTGAATATTTCAAACCTACTGTTCAGCTAGAGACGTGACAATTTTTCTTGATTTTGGAGAAGACTTTTTGTGAAATTTGTATTCCAATAAAGCAGCAGCAACTCCTTTGGAACTGAATTTGAGTTGTGGGATTTCAACATCTACTCTCCCAGCCCTAGGATCCAACGGTTTTTCATGTGAAGGAACCTCTTCTTCATCAGATGACATTTTCTCATCTTTCTCTAGTTTTATTTTCTGCATTGAATCTATACTCCCAGGAAACCCTTGCTAAAAATCGATTATATAATATTACTGAAATTGAATATTATTAAACAATGTATTACCTGTTTCCACGCATTATATTTGGCTTGGTATTCTAAACCCAAATTTGACTGGCGAATAAGATATGTGAAAATGAATTTCCTTATATGCCCTTTCTTCCTACCATCATCAGTAAAAACCATAATTTTAATGAAAGGTTGTAATAACTGAACTGTGTTATCGGGTTGTATTTTTCCTTGTGTCACCTGAAACGTATAAAAAAGATATTAGATATATGACAATAGTGTTTATTCACCTTGACTTTACCTTTGCTAGTTCTTCCAAGAAAATTTCAACATAGTGCATAAATAGTCCCAAGGGTGGAATGGCATCTGGACTCAAAATTGTATCAGATAAGACTTCATTGAACTTTTTTATGTTCTCGCTATTCAACTTATGATTTCTTAAGGTGATTAGAGTTTCTCTTAAAAGTCTCCTTACAAGCTATAACAAATATACATTTCTATAAAACATGAAAAGTAGAAAATAATTATTCATCAGTACAGGTCATTTTAATGAAATAAAAGCTTCAAATTTGGTGAATACATATAAACTATGGGAACCCAAAATGGTGAAGTAATGAAAGTGAATCCGTAAAATGATAAAGTTTTTGATGTTTTTCCCTTTGAAAGGTCATGAATCCAAAAGTAACAGTTCGTCAAATTACCCTAACATTGAAGGCAGGTATGTAAAGTTGAATATATACTATCAAGGCAGAGTTTATGAAATGTATAAGCCAAAATAAGCAGTAATTCAAAAGCCAACTTTTTTCATTCAAGTTCATTTCATTCCTTAGATTTCTCTGGGCATGTGTCGATAGTAACAGTTTTGATACAATTTAATTATACAACTCTGAAAAACATGATCTCGATACTTGTTAAATTACAAAGTCAACAATCATTCGCTCTCGAAGATCGTTTCCATATGTAAACATTGGTGTACGCTTAGCACATCTGTGAATAGACTGCCGAAGTATGTTGGATTCTGTCAGTTGATAGAATATGATGAGTCAATAATTATTTTTTTTCACAAACCAGTACATTATTCTACTTCATTTTAAATCATATTATCTTTCTTTTTTCATAAACCCACCTTAAGAGAGGAAAATCAATGATCCAATTTATCAAGAATCTATTTCAGTTTAACAAAAACTTCAGAGCAAGTAAACAAATAGATGCACTAATAATTGAACAATACTAAACTTGAGGAAAGTAATTAATTAGGTAATTTTTTCACAAGCTTACCATCAGAAACTTATCTACACGCAATTGATCTATTCCAAACCATTCATTTGATAATATTGTCATTCCTGCTCTAAAAAATAGTAACGATGCATCCAGCGTTGGCATATGAACTAGTTTTGCAATTTTGTTAGCACAATCCTCCTGCAAGTAGGGAATGTAAAATTGAGCATAGGTATTCATGTGAAACAAGCATTATTTTACCTGTACTAGCGGTTTATCAGACATCCACATACAATAAAACAAACCTTTCCAAATTGTCTGCAAATCTTCATTTGTAAATGCTGAAATAGAAATAATAATAATTTGGAAAACGAAAAGTAAGGTTATACTAACGCATTGTTTTCGACCGATTTTCGAACCATTTTCCGAGACTCTTTAGTGCCTTTTCTCTCGCCTTCAAGTCATTTCCTGCTAAAATTTTAGCTAATTTCAATTCCTGTGCAACAAGATGTACTTTTTTATCTCCATCATTCACAATGTTCATTTTCTCGTGGTCAGTTTCCCGACTTGCTTTCAGAACAGCCATTTCAAATTCAAATATTGGTGTCAAAGCCAAGGATTTTGGACGTAAAAAAATAAATAACTGCAGTGCCACAGTCTACAAAAACGCGGTACCAGTGATGACGGAACACCAAAGAATGGATAACACAAGTATCTGTCGCAATTCTGAATTCTGGTTGCCGACCAGCAAACACCCAGTAGAAAACTAAACAGCTTCAAGTAAATACGTTCTTTCTCTCATAGTCACAATACGATATGTAAACTAGAATAGAGAACAGACTATAGGTTTGTTTTGATACTGTATTTCGAACAGTTATTGAACCATCCCGTATTCACGGCGAATCAATGCGCAGAACATTACAGATACAAAACAGTTCTGGAACTGTCCCAACAACTAATAAACCAAAACATTTTAAAAATTTATTCTGACAAGTATATAAACAAAGATTGGCGGTTAGGTTTTTGGCAAAAATGAGAGTAACAGGAATTAACTAAGACGTTATCTCTGGTTATCAAAAATTAAATTGAAAATATATTGTCCTATCTTTGTAATCTTATACTAACATGTTTGACAAAAACATTTCAAGAATAAATTTTTGGGATTGTAAAATATGTAATAATAATGATTATTATTATTGCTACATACATTTCACGTCTATCTGTTATGGTATATGAATAATGATGATACATTATTTTGTCTTATTTACCTCCATTAAAT
>WOGR01002281.1:0-17825 GCA_015342045.1 Leptinotarsa lineolata | reverse complement strand
ACAGAGCTACCTAAGGACCATCACGAATATTCGCAGTTCGGTATGCATTTTGAAGTAGCAGAATTAACTCAATTCCAAGTAGAAAAATTTTTTGAAGAAAAATATATATTTAATGTTGACACCTCTTCCTTTATATTTTAATTTCTTCAGTTATGGTGTTGGAAATTGGCAATATTAAATATATTTTGATCAATTTTTTTTCATTTTTCTTTTCAAATCTACGCTTCTTTAGAATACAAAGATTTTCATGATTTTTATTTGAGTTAAAATATGAATATTACCACCAGAGTTGTTAGCAACACCAGGATGGTCTCAAATAAGCCATCAGTTAATTGTGTTGCTCTGTTTGAAGTTGAAACATGAACTGAATATTTTGTTTGATCGAAGGGCTTCTAAAATTTGGAGTATGTAATATTTGTATTTCTCAAAAACTGAAATTATTTCATACTGATGATACAACTAGCTACATCCACATTCTCATGTGGAAATTGGTAAGTAGTTTATCACATGTCTATCCATTTGATGAGTGAAATTTCTGTTATAATGTCAGATTTTCAATTAATAATAATAACTTCATTCACAAGAGTAAGAGTACATATTTTTGAATAAAGTACCTAGGTGATAAGTGCTACTGCACTCGTTTCGCAAACAATTGATAAGTATGATGTAATAAAAATAGTACAAAAAATAAAACAATGAAAGACTACAATATTACATCACGAAAAAATTGAAAGATGATTCAAAGTATCATTAAATAGTTGAAATAATATAATGATAGTATAATGAAAAAGTTGAAATAAAATAGTTAAGAATAACAGTATAGGTGACGCTATGATGATATTATATTTCAGGAGAAATAACACGATCAAGTATTGAAGATGGATAGATGAAAACCAAGATGAGTTAATATTTGTGTAGGACCTGTTTTATAAGCTTCAATCTAGAAGATTCATTAACAAAATTGGTGTCATTTTCGCTTTCAGTATTATATTATAAAGTTTCGTGGCAGTGAAAGAGTATGCTCTTTGTGGAATTAATTTTTTCACGACAATTGGGAAAGTTGGTTTTTCACGATGTCTGGTGTTATACATGGATTTCGGGCTATTGCTCTGTTTTTACTAAAATTATATTCTGCTGAAAAAAAGTTGTTTGGGTAACAGGATCAATTTCTTTTTAGAAAAATAAAACAATTATTTTCTTGCCGACGTTTCGAATTTAATTAAACGAATGATTCGTTTGTTTCATGTCGTTTTGTGTTGGTCTTGTCTCGAAATTGTTGCAATGTTTTTAATTTTTTTTTATGTATTTGATATATCTGATGGTTTTAATAATAGTAATATCAACAAGGAAAAACTACTTTTCGAGCCCTGAGGAAGAATTTAATTGAATTCGAAACGTAGGCAAGAAAACAATAACTTTTTTTTAAAGAAGAAATTGATCCTGTAACCCAACCAACTTTTTTCAGAAAAATTATTGGATTACTAAATTGATTGAATAATATTTTACATTTGTACAAATATAGTATAACTGCCGGAGATCCATAATAGAACATTCCTTGTATGGTCGATCTGTTGAAAAGCGTACATTTTTCAATAGATTAGTTTTAAAAATCCCTGAGTGAATTTTGATGAATTCAAATGTACCCGTAAAACTGAGCCCCACGCTGTGATATCGTATTTCAGGTGACTTTCCACTAAGGCGGAATATAGTTTTTTTTACTCCCTTCGTTGCTGAACATGTTCTGAGTAGTCGAAATCTATACAGTATTGATTGGAGTTTTTTAACAGTATATTCTATATGAGCATCCAATTTCAAATGTCTATCGATATGCCTATATACCAAAATATTTAATTTCTTTCACAGAGTGAATTTCGATTATATCACCTTGAGTGTTGATAATTTTAATACTCCTATAAGACAGCTATTCGATATATTGCAGCTGAAAGGCAAAAAGTTATTTTTTTATATTGACTGTTGGAAGATTGTGGTCATACCATTTTTTCACTAGTTTAAAGTCTTTTTCATCCTTCATTTAAACTAAACTTCAGGTTTGGGCCCCATGAAATATTGCCGTACCATCAGCATATCCAATGATCTCACCCTCACTTTGCAGTTTGAAAAAATCATCAATATAAATGTTGAACAATGAACGACCCAATACTGTACCTTGAGGAACACCACAATAAACTTGCTTTTAATAACTAGTGGTATCGTTCTCACATTTTGCTTTCTGTTGCCTTCATTTTCTAGTGTTTGTAAGAGCAGATGATGATCAACAGTATCAAATGCCTTAGTTGAATCTATGAGGAGACAAAGAGAAGGTTTACCTTGTCTTAAAGATTTGTGTATCAGTTCTCTCAATTCAAGTATTGCGTCTTCTGTAGATGTTTTTTCTATGAATCTGAATTTGTTTAGCTGAAATGAGGTTATATTTATTCACGAAAGAACTTGGCCTATTTTTCAATAATTTTCAAAGACTTTGTTTAAGATGCATAATGAGAGAAATAGCTCTATAGGTATTCATTTGTATTTTAGCACCTTTTTTATAGATTGGAGTTACGATTGTCGTTTCAAACGCGTCAGGCCAGATACCCAGAGATTGATATTTATTTGCAATTAACATCAATGGTTGAAGTATTAAAGGTTAAATTGATTTGTGTTCTTCTGCTCTGATTTCATCGACACCAATTGACTTATTATTTTTTAGGCCACCAATGAGAGAACTCAATTCTTCCGTGTTGGTCGGTGTTAAGACTAGCGAGTTGTCAGGAATATCGCTAACTGCTGCAAAACTATCGTACGCGAAATTTCTTACAGTCTTTATAAATTAATTGTTAAATTTAGTAGCTATTTGTACATACTTTATTGATAGTTTTCCGTGGTCATTTTCAATTGATTCTATTTGTTGTGATTTACTTTCACTCTCTGTAAGTTCTTTTACTATTTTCCATAATTGGTCAGTCCTTTGTTGGTTGTTTTTTATCTTCTTTTTGTAATAGTTTTGTTTAGCTTGATATATTGTATTTGTAACAATATTTTTGTAATTTTTGTATTGGTTTTTCAATGAAGTACTATCGGGATATTGTCGAGTTATTTTGAACATGCGTTTTTTTATTCATCATTGACAGTATACAGTTGGTCAACCACGGAGCTTTTTTAGTGTTTCTTCTTGAATATTTTTCAACTTCAGTGCAATCGTTAAGAACGTTAGAAATAGTAAAAGCAAAATTGTTCACTGCCTCATTTGTAACTTGTGTTGAATTAATTATGTCTCATTTCGTGTCTTGTGATTTTCTGTATAATTTATTGTAATTATAATATTTTTTATATTTCTCCTTTTCTTTGTAGTGTCCTGAATTACTATCGTGATTGCGTTTTATTCGTCTCCACAACAAATGGTAGATTTAATCATGTCTTCAATATTCAATATATTGGTTGAAAACATTATGTTGACAATTTACCTTACGCCTGGTATTGGACCTGATTTATTATCAATCCAAATTCTTTAATTTTTTCAAGTTCTATCAAAAATGTTCTTCCTCATGAAAGAACTCTCAAGTAGTGCACGTGAATCCTTTTCAGCGCTCCAACTACATCGAATGAGCATTTCCATTCCCGTGACCTGATCCAATTGCACGAAGAAAACTTGCGAAATCGGAATTGGCCAGTCGTGTCCCGGGATAGCATATCATTCCGAATTCAAACGTACAAAGCAGGAATATTCCAGGCACGCTCACTGTTCACCCAGACAATAATCTGACCACTTCTCAACGTTGATATAACATCTATCCTCGCTGTTCCTCCATTTGTGTGTCTAACAGCAATGTCTCAGTTACACAATAAGGACCTTTGTGCTACCATCCTTTACAGGGATGATCGGGTTGTGACTGAGAGACCTTAAGAGCGTGAATGTATTTTGAAGAATTATACATTAAAATATAAGTTTTTTGTTCAGAAGTTTGTACAGAAGTTTCAGTTCGATAAATAGCTATTTTCAGAAGAACGCTAAGAAGAACAGCTAGTTATGACCTGATCCACGATGTATTCAATTAATTGCATAAAATCCAATGTAGGTGTTCTGACTGTATTTTTATTCGTATGCTCAAATATTGTAATTTCTTTATTCGGCCCTCACATCATTCGTATCATAAACAGTCGTTCAGAAGTATCATGTTTTCCATACCAAACTGAAAAATCCTCTTAATTGATCTGACTTGCGACCAATCAGTTTTCTAAGAAAAGTCTACTAATTTGTCAACTAGGATTTCGAAAAGGGTTCAGAACCGCAGCAATGTTGAACGTAAACGATAATGTCGTAGCCAACATTGATAAGAAAATATCACATTACCAATTCTGTTGACTTCTCGTCCGGCTTTAGATACTATTGACCATAAACTGCTAATTTCTGAACTAAAATATTATATATGCTCAGAAAATTTCATCAATCTCCTGCCCTTTTATTTATTTGGACGTTAGTCTCTTTCTTTATCCTATTAATAATATTGATATCCTGCATACAAGTAAATATTACCAAGTTGATGAATATGTACATGACATTCAATTGTATCATAATATTACTTGCGATAGTATTGATTTCTCAATGGAAATTTTGAGTCTATATATTCTATATCCACCAAGTATAACCTAAACTGAACACAAATAATTCTCATATCATATTGGAAGTAAAAAGCATATGGGAGATATTATTTTGGAACCGGTTATGTAATGAATCGACAAAAGTGTTAGAACTCCTTTACTTGAACCTGAGATCCAGTCATAATTGATTAACACATCTCTAGTCATTCTTCAACCCCTTTACCAAACAATATACGGTCATGATGTCCATATATTTTCTACATTATCCTAAACAAGACTTGATAATGTGATAGGCAGTTGAATTCGTGATCCTGTGCTTCTCTATTTAGATTCATACTTTCTATTTCTTGTCTCCATCATATATCACTTCCGTAACATTTAATTTTTGGTATTTATTAAGTTAAGTGTAGGAGTAGCTTCAGCTGAACTTTCCCTAATATATAATATCGTATCTCGACTTAACGTCCATATCATTATTATTATTATTAGTTGAGTTAGGTTTAGTTCAGAGTAAGTGGGTTTATTCAATCACTCATTACAACTCGCGAAGGTTTATTGTAGCTCATACCAATTTAAACTCAACCAAATACTTAGCTGAACTCTGGAGATTGAACTGAAAGATCATTCGTTCTGCAGCGTGATACTCACAGAGAATGTGCTCCACTATTTCATCATCTCCCAAACAGAAACAGCTTCTCTTTCCTGAATTATAATGATTGCTAAGAGTAGTTGATATTTTTAGAAAAAACAACTGCCCTGTAGACAAGTTATAACTTTTTTTCCTGCAATTACGTCCCTCAGTCATTGGACCCCATTCAACAAATTTTCGTATAACTTCCTCGAGGATTACCAGAAGACAGTCTTAGCAAATTTGTGAAGGAATTGATGGTCACTGAGTTGATCGCCGTATTGAGAACAACTTCTCGAGAGATATGAGTGTTAAAAATCTTTCAAATTGAAGAATTTGTTGCAAATCGGTATAACTCAACCAGTTTATGATGGCTCACCAACTCTTTTGGAGTTTTCTAGGATACCTGGACCGATTTTGGTAGACCTGTCAGAAATGTTTCATGTCTGAACTCCTAATTTCCATATTTCTGATGTTAATCTGAAAAGGTTATGTTGGGTTAGGTTAGGTCAGAAGTGAGTGGGTCTATTTGACCCTCCACCGCAACCCGCAAGGGTTTATTGTGACTCACACCTATTCACACTTGGCTAAATGAACCCAGCTTCTTAACGAAGCGAATTAGTTTGTATGGTGAGTGGTCTTTCAGTCCAGATGGTAAGAGTACAGCTCTGCCAAACTCTGAAAATCTGATTCTGTGCGCACAAAGGCACAAAGCATGTGCATCATTTTCCAAACAGAGGTGACACACACTGTCTTCCAACGGTCCGAGTCTCTGCATATGATACTTCAGATGACAGTGACCTGTGAGAAAGCCTGTTAAATATCGTAGTTCATCCCTAATGTAGTCCAACAACTGTTGGTCTATGTAGGGATGGACTGGTATCAAGCTTCGAAGGGTGAATAAACGCCTTGGAGTGAGTCAATCCAGGAAGATTCTGTCAGAATTCCATAAACCTTCTTGCCATCCAGGTGTTCAATGATTGTTTGGCAAAGCCTAAAGCGATGTCAGGTTTTTGTCCGATAAAGCTGCTTGCAACACCCTCTTTTGCAAGGGAATCAGCAGCATCATTGCATTCTAGGCTAGTATGGAGAAATACAGACCAGAGACAATTCGTTGAGTCATCCTATCGAGGAGACTCGTTTTTGGCAATTTGCTACCAATTTATATGTTGGTCGGAAGGAGCCATGAGCTTATAAATCCAAATCTGAATAATACACATAGGTTAAATCTCATTAACCCACAAACAAATAAGGTGACTATTCCTTACTGACACCATTTGTTAGTTTCTAGTACTGCTAGAAACTGCTACAGGTATATGGACTCACAAGACTAGACGACGAATGATTTGAAGCTTAAACTTTGAAATGAGAAGTTTTATAAGTGAAATGAGAAAAAATGCATACGGTAAGATTTTCATACTATCCCAGATTCCTCTTACTTTTTGGTTTGATTGCTGTTGATGTCTCAGTATTTCAGCAATTGCACTTCGAGGCTCGTGGAATCTGAGCGAAGTTCATTTCATTCAATTCCTCTAATTTTTCTTTTCATTGTTTTTTCGTTTCGTGCATTATCGATTAAATATAATTTTTATTCTTGATTCTTATGGAATATGGAAGATGATGGAGTTTTTTAACAGCGGGTTGTTGCAAAGCCAAACTATAACATCTACCTCCGAATGAGATATCACTTTCTGACTACCTGCAGCTTTTACTACAAAAAAAGGCTACAACCAAAAATCATGATATAAGCTTATCTTACAAAAAAATATTCGAGAAGTCACCATCTATGAGTCCATCACCTATTTTGTTCATCAAGTTTCAAGTAAGAAATTTATTTTGCCTTCTGCAAAACTGAAGAAGATAATCAAATAATTTCAAATTCATTTCATTATACTCTAAAATATTTCAAAATGAATAGTTATTCCTTCCCTATATAATCTTGTTTTACCAATCTGCGATTGGTATAAAAACATATGGAACATAAGGAAGGTTTAGAATAATCTATTCTGTAATAATAAATGACGAAAATCGTTAAATATTCTCAAAAAGTCAAGAGGGGTCTTAGTCAGTGCAACTTCTCAAAATTGAATCGGATCAAAGTTTGAATTTTTTGATAATATTCATAGTTTAAAGAAAGCATTACAAATTTATCTCCGCAACAAAATCATTTTTATAACGTTTGTAAATCAAAGTATCGATTCCTTCCAAACTGTGAAAGTATTATGTTCCAAGTTCAATCAATTGAAGTTACACTCCTATTCATACCATCGGACACTCCCGGAAAAGAAAACAGCTCGTCTATCCCCCTTTGAGTGCTTTCACGGCCGGGGGCGTCTTGAAACTAACAAGATAGTTATTAGGAGTGCCAGTATTTGTACAAAGAAATTGGATACTCTGTATGGCAGCTAAGCATCTGTAATGAAACTGTACAGCAACAGATAGTTGGAACTTGAGACTTCTCGCTTGTTTACAGAAATTGTTTTTAGCATGTTCAGATAACGCTAAGTAAGAGCTACAGAAAAATATTGTTCAACTTACTCATATATCATTAGGATAGTCTTTACATTCGAAGGAAAATTAAGTAGTTTGGTTGTATCTCTATAAATTGTGTTAGTTCTAATTCTGACATCGAATCCAAATCTGGAATTGTAGCCGAAATTACTGCGATAATTGCAAAATAGATTTTTACGTTTTTATTTAGGCTTGATTCTCAACTTCTTCCACAGTAGAGTCGAGTGTTAGGAGTGGAAATAAGAGCCAATTAATATTTCCAATCATATATGGCAATTCATTCAACTTAGGTTTCATAAGCGCAGTTGTTGAAGCTAATGTTTTACAACTCACTTTATCTAAATTCAAAAAAGGTGTCGATAACAATAAATTTGTAGTAGCTGTTTTCCTTGATCTGAAGAGGGCTTTTGAAACGATTGATCGTAATATTCTTCTAATGAAATTAAGAGGTTATGGCATTGATGGTAATGTTTACCATTGATTATCTGACTATTCATCCCATGGAAAGCAAAAAGTCAGAGCTCAAGATAATATCTCACAAATATTGAATATACATCTAGGAGTACCGCAAGGTAGCGTCTTAGGACCTCTGCTTTTTATCTTATACTTGTATGACATAAACTTGTTTATGAATTTTGATTTTGTAAATTCATTAGCAGATGATAAACTGTTGGCGTGCTACGATACAAGCTTAGATAAAGCTATTGATAAAATGAATGCCGCGTCAAAGGATGTAAATGAGTACATCATGGCAAATAAATTGAAACTGAATAAAATGAAAACTAAAGGAATGATTATGACAACAAAATATAAATAGAACAACCTTGATTTAAATGAAATATATCTACAAATCGATAATGAAAACATTGAAATTGTGTCGTGTATCAAATGTCTTGGATTCCAAATAAATGATTTATTACTTTTTGGCAATCATCTCGATTATATATGTAAAAAAATATCTAAAAAACTATATTTTTTTGCAAGAATTTCTGGTAATTTATCCACTCAGTCTAAAATTACTGTATACAATGCGATTATCCAACCACATTTTGATTACTGTGCTTCAATTATTTTCTTGTTTAATCTAAACCAAACATCTCAATTACAAAAACTTCGAAATCGCTGTATGCGAATTGTTCTAAAAGTAAATAGATTCACTGAAATCGGAATCATGTTACAAACTCTGCGATGGCTACCAGTTTCTTTACGGTTGTATTACTGAACTATGACATTTATATATAAAATTCTGAATAACTTATCACCTTCATTGTTTTCTGAATTCGTTAGTTTGAATTTAGTGCACAAATATGCCTCAAGAAACCATACTAATATGCATGTATGCAGAACAAATAGGAGAAGTGCCATGAATTCTTTATTTTTCATAAGGTTTGATTCATACAATAAATTACCAAATGTAATCAAATCTAGTCCATCATTGAGTATTTTTAAAAAACATTTATTGAAATTCATCCATAATGCTTGATGGAATAATACTTGATAAGATAATATTATATTTACTTGTAATATTTGTATGTTGTTTTCTTCTATTTACAATTGTATTGGAGCTGCTCACCTATACTGCAATGTATTTTTAGTAGCATATGTCGTTATTTTCCAAACTAGAAATTTTCAATTTTGAACTATATCTATATTTTGAGTTTTTTTATAATTATTTTCAATTTATATAATGTAAGTACTCAATATGATTTATATAATATTGTATATTAGGGTTACCTATTTCAATAAATATATTTTTCTTCTTCTTGGGTATTATACCATGGATATAGGAAAACTATAAACATTCCGTTTCTATTTATATTGAACATAATAATTGTTAGTAATCTGTTTCTTGAAAATATTGGGATCATTTATTGTGCAGTTTGAAAAGTTTATTCCAGTTCCCACTGATCTGGGAGTGGAAGGAATATTTACATCTATTTCATTTTTGTTAGTCTCAATAGAGTTCAATATTGTATTGGATATGCTGATTTCAC
The DNA here is from genome assembly GCA_015342045.1 of Leptinotarsa lineolata. NCBI lineage: Eukaryota > Metazoa > Arthropoda > Insecta > Coleoptera > Chrysomelidae > Leptinotarsa > Leptinotarsa lineolata. The sequence continues at coordinate 8,096 of WOGR01002281.1, read as the reverse complement.
TCTGAACCAAATTTTCAATGTAGCCTTTCGCCACTGAATTGGATTTCCAGCCATCATGACGTTTTAATGCAGTAATATCACCACCGATATCAATGCTCTGTAATATAAATTCGGAACAGGTAGATTCAAATATGTTTCTATTTGCTTCCCTAAATCACCGAATTCATTAATACCAATGTTTACAATTGTGCATTTTCCATTAAAATGATTAAAGAAAAAAGATGGGGTGGGGAAAAATTTCGGCCGTAGATTCATATATTTTTTACTAATTTTAAAGTATTTGCCGGTAATTGTAATAGTTCATTGTACTTTTGTTTTAGTTTTTACTACATCATCAATTGGAATTCCATTCATATCTTTGACATTTTCACATTTTAGGTCAAAAAATAGTTTTAAAAAATACAGCAATGAGAAATGAAGGAAAGAGAAAAAAATGAAAAATGAAATGAAAAGCAGGTTTACCTAGGCTAGCTTTGAAATCGCGTTTCATAATGTACACTGGTTCAAATTTAGTGCCTTAGCCCACCCCCTTACTAAGTTTTCTCGAAATTAATGAAATATATCATGAATGAATGGAAAATGGAATCATCACATTTTTTTTGAAAACGGAACGTTAGGTAGATACTTACTTCTACAAATGAAAACTCTTCATCGGGTGCTTCGTCGATGAACGTTTCTATTTGTCCAGGTGATTTTTTTCAACACACTCTCAGACGTTCGCTTTAATAAAGCTTGTAGCTTATATTTAGAAATTCCTATATTATGGTTGATATTTACCAACGATTTTATTATTGAATAATGAGTCCATGTACCGAGAGTTATCGTTTGTATGGGGGCGATAGCTGATTCACGGAAAAATAGATTATAAACGGATTTTTTTTATTAGATAATTTCATATTTTCCACTAATTCTTGACATTGAGGAATCAAAACATTTTCGGAGAATGTCGAAATATTATTTGTATTTCTCCAGTCCATAAACCGTCAATATAGTTTTTTGTACACTTTCTTAGATTTTTGGGGTAAGATATTTTTTTACTGCATTTTTTTTATTTCTCCGATATGGGTGGAGGAGTCGATGGTAATTCTTCTATATGGCTGATATCAGATATTTTGATGATAGAATTATCGCAGTTTAACTATATTCTATGAAATTGAGGCATAATTAATGAATAATACTACTAGAATTCACTTCGAAACAATATTTATGATCAAAATATCATGTTGCAGGAATACAATGATCATTATAGAATTTATTTACGTAATGGAGGAAAGTTGAAATGAAACATTTGAATACCATAATTGATGATACTCTTCGTAATGAAGTAAACTGATATATTTGTCGATATTAATCTATTCGACTGTACATAATATGTTTACGTTTGAGTAAAGAAGAGTGACACTGAATTTGTCAACGTCTTATAATGCATGACAATGTAAAGCAGATATTTTTACTGTGCTTCTCTCTGCGTTGCTTGGTTGGATTCCTCAATTCAGGATGAATTGACCAGACAATATTTTCAGTAACGAACAACTTTTGACCGCATATAGTCTGAATATATAGTGGCACCACTGGTAAATTCGACCTTTACGGAAAAAACAAGCGTCTATCAATTCCAATTTTCGAATAATCTCTTCAATTTGTTATTGTGTCGGATTACATTTCAATATTACTGACTCAAATTAAATATTAACTGAACGAGTCAAGAGTGTTTTCATGATATTAAATAAAATAAATTTCAATCTGTTACAAAGATTGTATTGTCAACTTCATCTAAATATTTTGTTGTACATATATTTGATGATTTTACCACCATTTGCATACAATCTCATAGACAATGTAAGTAGTTTTATCAAAAATTAAGCAGTATGCAAAAACACATAAATTTACACTAGTAGTTTCCCTGATGATGACAATAAAAAGCGTCGAAATATTGAAATCAATGTTCTAAGAGTATTCTTTTGCATGCCGCGTAACCCAATGGTTTAGTAATTTTGTTAATTGTGTGTTTCAACACACTGTGAATATTTTTAAAAGCATGTTAAAGTGGGGAATGCACTCTCCAATACGAATAAGATAATCTAGGAATTTGTGAAACGAACAAGGCCATTTCAGTGGACGATACAGATTTATGAAAATCGTCTTTAAATTTTCTGTATTGAAAGTTGAATATGTCCTATTGACATATAACTGATTTCACCAACTCATGATATGATGACCATTTCAAGTAAATATATAAACCGACAATTAGGTATTACTTTTTATTTCAATATCAGGCGAAGCTACGACTATGTCACGTAACATTTATGTTCAAATGATACTCGCGATTACCAAAAAACTCTCCATTTGTATTGATTCTTATGCATATAGAAATGATAGAAAATCAAAAAGCATGTGAAATTAGACCGAAATAGCAAAAATATTATAGTGTGTAAGTTACTATCAAAATACATAGTTGTGAAGCAAGAACAGTAATCAACTGAGGATATGTTTGGGATATCAGACGATCTCAAGATCTAAATCAGCAAGAACATAAGATTCACAATTTTCTACATAAACCTTATGACTTATTTTTTGACTTACTACTCTATACTTGAAGGAAAGCAGAAATAAAAACTATCAACTCTTCATCAGACAAAAATACATGTTCTGTTTCATGCTTGTCACTTTTTCAATAATACACCCAATTCGAACTTGGGCGAGATGCAGAATCGAAAGTGGTAGCGTCACTAATGTTATGCACAGATTCATATTGCAATATGAGTTGGAAAAATAAGCACAAGTACATAAATACTCTATATCACGAAATATCTACTGCCAAGTAGAGACACAAATACCAATCACAAAAGCCTTTATTGAACTAGTCTGGTGAACTCATATCCCGTTAAAAAACGAAATTGACTAAGAACCAATATTTACGTTTGTTTTCAGAAACATAGTGAAGACAAACATATTCAGGAATTTGAATTATATTTCAGGACTAGTATATACATCTATGTGGGTAAAACTATTCTTCTTCATAGTATTTTTGCAGACAATTCACAAATCAATAGCTAATATTTCAGTGCTACCACGAGGAAGATATAATGTCCACAAAGTGAAATAAAACCAGGATAAGAACAGCAGAAGATTGCTCCAATTGAGAGAAGCTCAAAACACAAGATAATAATATTCTATCTATCTATATTAATTTTTCATGAGTCTATTTTAAAGTGTGATATCTCAGTAAATACCCATTGAATTCGCCGTAACACGAGTCGATCAATCCGTCAGATTAAAAATTGTGTGCTCGAGATTCGATGAAATTGACGAAGGCCGTTTTAGCCTGATCCTGATTGGCGAAGGTTCCACCGACAAGAAAGTTATCGAAGGGCTTGAAATGATGGTAGTCAGTTGGCGCGAGGTATGATGAGTATGATGATGGATGAGGCATAATTTCGATGCTCAATTCGTTAATTTTTTGGACTGTGATTTGTGAAACATGTGGATAGGCCTTGTCGTCGAGCATTATCGGACCTCTTCTGTGCCTGCTGCAATTTTTGGTACGATAGAAGTATGCCCGGTTGCATTAGGTTATAATGAATCACACCATCTGCTGACCATCATACAGTAACCATGGTCTTTTTTGGTGTGTTTTCGCCTTTGGGAAGTTACTGGGTGGGCTCATCGGTGTCCAACCACTGTCGTGAACGTCCTCTGTTCCGATCCAAAATGGGATCGGTTTGGTTGCACAAAAGCAAAGAAGAATCAACCTCGAAACGTTATAATTTCCGTCAATCCTTCGAATCGAGGGACACCTACTTTTCGAGCTTTTTGACATTTTCAATAGGTTCCAAACCATCAAAAACCACATGGGAGCTGACACCAGGGTCTTCAAATCATTGCCAACAGTGCATACCAACGTCAAACAGTGCGTTCATTAACACTATCATTGCCAAATGCCTGGTTATTTTTTCAGGCTGTTAAGGTAGTTTCAGTTTGAATTCGTAGATGAAAAATTACTGAAAATTGCTTAACGAAATGTCATGCAAACTAACAGAGCAATAAATATCGACTTACAATCTATAAAAGACATATGTGATAAACATCTACTCGAAATAAATCCTCAAAAGTCATGTGCTTTTTTGTTCTGTAATGACGATATCAGGAATGATATATTTTATACTGATGATGGGAAATACAATACCTTTCAGTGAGAATGAAAAGAACTTGGGTTTGATACTAGCTCGTAAATTGAGATTGAAAGAACAGATTAATATTATGTTGAAAAGAAGTTAGATAGCTTGAAGATGATCCACCCACATAGACACTATTTAGGCCAAGATGTAAAAAAATGCTGTGTGATTTATCAGTGCCTTCCCAATTCAACTATTGTGATATTGTATATGGGCCATGTATAGATGGCGTGAATAGTCAGTGTATTCAGAAAATCCAGAATTGCTGATTGACACTTATTTTTAGCATAAAAAGCAGGCAAAAACATTTCCCATAAAATTAAAGAAGTTGAATGGCTCAATATGTCTAACAGACGTAAACTACATATCATTTGCTACTTCTACAAACTTTTGAAATACATGTAATCCAAGAGATGTACGTGATATAAATACTCGAAAACAATTTTCATCACCATTTCTCGACAAAGAAAGTGAATTTTCAAACGTAGTTTCTCATATAATATTGCTAGTTACATGAATACGTTTAAGATAACCAACTACAGTAGGTCGTGTTTCTCTTTGAAAGAATCCATGACTGTATATTTGCGTGAACTACAAAAATGAAAAATAGTTGAAAATATCTCCCAACCCAGAGCAAAAAAAAATTCTCTCAGCGTCGTCATGCAACCTAGCGGTTTCATGGCCCAAAGGAATCACTGCCTCCGTAAGTGAAAATGAAATATAAAAAGGATTCCTATCTTCCTTCTGTTTTATCTTCTTTTTTCTCTTGCTTTTCTCTTGTCTTCTTGTTCGCTGGTACTAATCAGTAAGTATATTTCAGTTTTAAGTTCAGTTTGTAGTAAGGGTCTGAGTGGAAGTTCAGTTTCTCTCTTCCTGGTGTTGAAAGAAAACTGAAATCTCACCTTTTTTTCACCCAGCTTTTTTTGAATTGAAACTTGATATTGTCTGTGGATTTGTGGAACGTTGTGGAAAAATAAACGCATCAATGTGTAGAGTACAAAATTCTCTATCAATCAGTATATACCACAACACAGTAGAATAAATATTTATTGAATTATGGAACCACAAAACACATGACATTCAAACGAACAAAACTTTTGAAACAACCTAATAGAAACAAATGTGAGTAAATATCAAACAAAACAAAAAACATTAATGTGACAGTCTTATTCTCTCTTGATAAAACTCACTCAAATAGTGATGCTGCTCAGAACCATGTAGACATAAACAGGTTTCTGATGTGGCATGAATTCAAGGAGAAACCCAATGAGGAAGAGATGTAATTTCAGGATTTTTGAAGCCAAGTAGTACCAATTTAACATCAGTTTGATCATTACATTTTTTAAATTCTAATAATAATAATAATAATAATAATAATAATAATAGAAATTAGTTCGATAAACCTGCATTCTGCGACCGACAAACCAAAAAGAGGCAACTAATATTTATTATTGGTTTCTGAGGAAGAGTATGTTTAGTTTCAGAGAATCATTTGATTTTATATCGGGTTTTACAAATTCCACTACTAACTCAAGCGGATAAAAAAAGCAAATCTACTGGCTGAACAATTTGCGTCCCACTCCACAGTCGATCTTTTGGAAAAGGCATCACCCACTATTCCCACACTAGAATCCACAATGCCGGAAATTACCTTCCGACAAAGTCTAGTCAGGCGAATTTTCAAACAGCTCATTATCAACAAGGCGGCTGATCCTGATGAGGTGCCCGTCATCGTACATCACAAGTGCGCAGATGAACTCACATCAGTATTTTGCAGACTCTTTGATCTGCCCTACAAAAACCGGGTTTTTCCTTCAATTTGGAAGATTGCTCGCGTAGAGCCTATTCCCAAAAAGGGCAAGAAAAATATTCCAAATAACTATAGACCAATCGCTTTGCTACCAGTGATACCGAATATCATGGAGAAAGCCGTAAACTACCATATCTTTGAATATTTGGAAGGCTTCAACATCTTGAGCGATCAACAATATGGATTTCGGAAACAAAGATCAATAGGAGACCTTCTATCGTATGTCACCTATATTTGGAATAACGCAGTCAAGGAACATGGAGAATCAAGAGCTGTTGCGCAGGATATTCCTAAGGCCTTTGACCGTGTGTGGCATAGATGTTTGCTGGCCAAACTTCGATGCTAAGGCTTGTCGGATCATTTCCGTGTATGGCTCTCCAGCTTCCTGAAAAAATTTTTCCTGCAAATGGCCGTCGATGGATATCTCTCCAATACTTTTACCATCAACGCTGGTGTTTCTCAGGAATCCATATTGTTTCCAATCCTTTTTTTATCGTATATTAACGACTTACTGAAAAAAACAAAATCCAATATATTACTTTACTGCCGACAGCACACTTGTCTCGTCATTTCATTTGGATTCCGAGACATCGGCTGCTGATGCACATCTTCACCGGTAGCAGGAGGTTGCATATCTCAATGAGGATCTAGAAATGATTTTAAATTGGGGTGAAATTAACCAGGTTCAATTGAATGCTATAAAAACTCAGGCATCGGTTTTCTTCGAAAAGATGAATATCTCCGAACCGGATATAATGTCAGGACAGAGAATTCCGCCTCCTGCTCCGATAAGTTTATTGGGGATTAAAATGAACACCAATATGTCTTGGCACAATCATGTCGCTGGAATTGCAAAGGCTGCTTCTTGAAAGCTTGAAGCACTGTTCCGAACCAGGAACACACCTGGGCAATTTTCGATGTTTTATAACGCTAAGATCAGACCTTCTTTGGAGTATTGTTCTCATATAGGGAGCTCCGCCCCTGAGCATACTCTGAAGCTCTCTTCTATAGATACTTTTAAGGGTAGTGTTCGAAGGACTTGGCACATTTGATTCCACCAAGGGTGGTACATATCAGAAATACGCGACGGACTGTAGCTACTCACCGTTTTGAGGTTCAACTCAGTACACCTCGGACTACAGTGTTCTAGAACTCTTTCATTTGAAGAACTGCGTTTGTATGGAATCAACTTCCTGAGAACATTTTTCCAAATGGATTTAATCTCCAGCGATTCAAGTACAATGTGAATAGCTACTTTCGCACAGGCACCGCTCTTAGAGTGACTTAGGGAATTTCCTGTAGTGCTTGTGTTTTATTCATGAAAAAATATATTTGTATCTTCTCTGATAGCGGCAAGCATAAACTCCTAAAGTTTTCAAGTATCAATATGTTTTACAACTTGAATGAATCTAATATAAACTGTAATTCATTCAACTTCCTCAGTAATGGTAATGGTATAATGAGTGAACTTTATTTAACATAAAGTGTGACTTAATAAAACCGCACATATTTCTCAAAAACTTTTCACTCATTTGAATTTCATATTCGTTCTTCTTCACTAGCATAATTGATTCTCCTCACCGTATATCTTGAAAGATAATTTCAGTGCCTTTGAATTCAGAGAGCATTTTTGAAACAGAAAAATTTTAAGATGCATCGTATGTAACTTGACGCTTCTTGAATTAATTTGCAACAGTGAATAAAGAATATTTCTCATGAATATGCTGATTCTTGAGACAACCAGACAAACTCGTGATTTTTCATCTCGTAATATTGTTGTCAATGCACTAGTTCATATTTTAACATTTTTTTCTAATATATATGGTGAAATTGGCCGATACTTGATGAAAATCCATAACTAACGTATTCAAAAAACACTTTATTGTGAGATTTCCACTAAACAGTTTAACAAGAACGCAACACGTGTTTCGCCATACAATGATTGTTAATGTGAACAATACATGAGAGGCCGATAAGTGCAGAACACTTGTTTCAGCATTGGCGGGAATTATTTATAAGATACGACCATTTAGAATATTTATACAGCGTGACTCACGGTCGATGGTAGGTTAGACGTTTCTGGAAAACGCAAAGCTTGATTTTTCTGAAAA
>WOGR01002280.1:0-17846 GCA_015342045.1 Leptinotarsa lineolata | reverse complement strand
CAATAAGTCAATCTTCGGTTATGATCGTTCGGCTAATACCATGAAGGGCGTTGGATTATATCCGACAGGTGTCAGAGCAGGAATCTTCACTAAAGTATTTTCTGCATATGCTTTCGGCGATACAACTGCCGGAATCGATTTTCAATTATTGAACGGGCACACTTGCAGACCGGTTTCGGGGTATTTTGCCTCTCGTCAGTGACAGGTAGTGGCCTTCATCAACATAGAGTCGATGATATTCCATAATAAAAATTCGAATTCCTTGCAGTATATTATTCCTCGTACTTAGCCGAAGGGAACAACAAACAACATTTTTGTCATCGCCCCACCTAGTGAACGAGGTACTATCCAACCGCATATCCGAAATTCGCCCAATCCCTCGTATAAGGAAAGAAAACTTTTCACATATAGTCAGTAGGCATACTTGAAGACTGGCTATAAATCAAATCATATAAAGGAACAATTTGTTCGGGCCAGTCTCAAACCCCCTACACTGGCTAATACCACGAAGAGCGTTGGATTATGTATGTATGATCGTTCTATATTGTAGATGTGCAATAAGAAAGGTTTTTTAAATATTTCACCTTGGGCGCCAGCCGAGGGGAAAAAGGCGCGTCCATATAACAATATTATCTTTTCATCACTGTTCCTCCACGCTCTTAAATTTCCGGTCGGTGAATTTATATTTAGTATCAGCAGTGCACTCGTGCTGAGCCGAAGCGGGTCGCTAGTATTATATATAGATTGTGTAATCATTCAGTTCCGGATGTATATTTTGAATTGTTATTTCATTCCTTTATCAACTGCAATGTTCGTCATTCGTAAATATTTCACGGGCGTGTCTTTACTCCGCCCGAAGAAGCCATTGTATGGCGAAACACGTGTTGCGTTTGTGTAAAACTGTTCAGTGAAAATCTCGCATGAAAATGTTTTATGAAATAATGTAAAGTTTGAAAATGTCCTTATACTACGAAACTGCAGTAACTTTAGTTACGAATAAAAGTGGTAAAGAATTCACAGAGAAGTTTCAATGATTATAATATCAATTTGTGTTATGATGTTCAATCGTCTGTAAATATCATGATATTCATATTTTTTTCAGGCACACAAACTTCGTATTTAACTAGTCTATATTTTCAATATTTTATATGTGTTTATTCATATCACTTACTATATAATAATATAAGATACGTACCTGTAATTGATTTACTTCATTTTGGATAGGCAATAGGTTATATAATTCAACACCCACCTAATGGCCATTATGCGGCATCGATAAAATTGACATGCAGTGGATTTTCTTAGAAGTAAAGGCTGACAATCACTTTTGATAATTGAGAAGTGCAATATCTTTCATAAAAAGATATACATGTTTCAACTTATAACTTTTATAATGATATGAACACTTCATGGGGGTTTCTAAGTGAATAAAAAACAGTTTTAAGTTTGTATCCATTCTACTTCTGAATAAAATACCTCAGCCAGTTCTTCTATCTGTCGAAAGTTTCAAAATATTTCTATGGGATGGTGCAATATTTAATACAGCATGTACATGAAATTGTATTTTAATATTTTTATATTGAGGTGATTACTTTGTTCAACTACGAGGAAACATATAAGCAATAACGATAAGCACATTATTATTAGAGCACAGTGTATTCCGCACAGCTCTGGCCAATTGAATCAAATAAAGAGCTACGGTTATTGCCATGATTTTTCCAGTTCACTTGTGGATAAAGCTTTTGAATGATTGCTCATTTTTTACGAGTGATTATTAAACAAGCAGTGTTCTTTTTTCATTTGCGGTAAGTGAACTGTGTCCTAGTCACGTATACAGGGGAACTTGTTTATAATAACAATCAGAATTTCAATGACATTATTAAATTTTTTTGTCAGTGCAATATTATGTGGTTGAAAACCAGAGCCCGAATACAACAAATTTATGTATAAAACAAAGATGACGCTATTATGGAAAAAATCAATGGATACCTAAATTGTGTAATATTTCATTTAAAACAACTTTGTTTATCACAAGTTTTCTCGTTAAATCGAAAATAAACGTGATATTGCAATGATTAGATTTCACCCCCTCCTATTCTCGGGTATGAATCAAAAATATTGATCCTATGAAAAAATTTAAACTCGCCAAAATTGTGGTGAATTTGATTTCAAACAACTTTGTTCATTACAATGCTTCTTGTGAAATTGAAAATAAACGAGTTATTCAATGAACAAAAATCATCCCCTAAATTAAAGTTTTGATACTCCGAGAACTCAAATTCAGACTTCCAGTGACCCTCCCAATGAATTAAAAAAAATTGTCTGTAAACATTTTTGCGTTGTCAAATCCTAATTCGACTGGGGTAGGTCTCAATAGTGGTACTGGGCTGAAAAACAAATGCTTTGCTGTACTAAACTGTCCTTGAAGGACAAACCTGAGTGAGTGAGGTGGACGACATCGCCATTTATTGAATCGACAGAAATCTCAATCCTCTGATACCGAAGATGAGCCAGGCTCCCCAAGGCGATCAGGTGCCAAGCCAAGCTTCGATATCGATCACGGGTGAGATTTGTTCTCTGTCTTTAATCTTCGTATATAGACTATAAAGTATGTAAAAGCTAAATGGAATAAATTCATTATTTCGGTTACTGTACATATTTACAAAAAATCCCGAAATACATCGAATTTAAATTATAATTTGACATAAAAATGGTTATTGAATGTTCACTATTGGGAGATGAGAGGACAAGTTCTTATTAAATTGGAAATATTTTTACAATATCTGTATATAAAATTTCTCAATAACAGAATTAACATATATTCTCTATGTTCACGACAACATTCACTCGCGTGCATCCAATTCGGATGTTTTTGTTTCAAACTATCACAAAAAAAATATATATATAACCCCTTCAATATATTTTAAATTTTGAATAATTTTGTCGTTGAAAAATTCGTCAATAGTTTCACTGTAAAACAAATTATAGCAAATTTTTGCACCAAATCTGTTGGTGTATTGACTGAATTTTCTTGTTCTAAATTATAAGTTTTGTAACTCGTCAACATTTCTGAACACGAAGCCACGTTCAATGAAGGCGAGCTGTTTTTCACACTACTACTGCCCAAAACACACTTTTTCTGAACAGTATCTACTGGCAAGGTTCTTGCAGTCACTTAATCAGCGGAAAAATGGTTGCTGCATAAATTTTTTTTTCGTAAAGCTTTTGGACTGAAATCTGCCAATCTTTCATTACCTAAATAACAATTGAAAGGTTTCATTTACAGGAAATTGTTGTTTTTATGTAATCTAAATATTGTTTAATATCATTGGCAGATTAATTCACAGTTATATTATGATCCATAAAAAATAATACAGACTCGAATAAATTAATCAAGGTAAGAAATTCCAGTACGAATAGGTTTTGGACATCCAACATAATAAGTAACCCTTTTTGGGGAAACAATATCTACTCAACAATGTTTTCGTCAACAACTTCGAAAGTTTTTCTGAAACTTGCGTGAGTCAATTATTACTTTTAAGTGGTTTTGGAATCTTTCCATATATTATCAACCAGGAAATAGATAACGACTCTCCAGAACATTTACATTTCAAAACATTTCTACTGATATTTTGTAACAAAATCAAAAACGAAAGTATCCTCAAAGTTTTCAATTGAGAAATTTTTTTGTTGTCATTTTCGGTAACCGAATGATATTAATATCTGTTGATATGTTAGTCGACCATTCACATGAATCATTACAAATGCGAGTTCTACCACTTGTGTTTGACAACACTTGACATTTTTTCATTTTCAAAAGATTTTTTGTTTCTGTATTTTTTGTCTAATGTCCTCGCGCTCAGTTCACCTTCACCCTCAACCATGGACACTTTCAATACAACAAATTTAAAAAAATAACTCAACTGTAGTTGAATAACGTTACTTTTATTTCCTTTTATGTTGAATTGTTTGAATCTATATTTGAACTCATATGAATATTAAACTCTTTTTTTATGTAATACTGCATTTATTCCAGGTTTAAATTTTCTATATGGAAGTTTCCATTCATATCTACATTTTATGAATATTTCTAGTTATCATATATCTTGAACAACTTTTGAATCTATTAGAAAAAATACTATGTTTCACTAAGTGTCCAGCTTATCCAGAATCCAGTCCATAAAAGGGAAAACCTTAGTGTACACCCCCGGTATTCCTGTTGAACCGCACTCTTTGTGGCCGAACGAAACAATGCCGTACTGAATAAATTTTCTGGTACCATGTATGCTCCCTGTAGCTTTCAGTGGACCACCGCTGTCGCCCGAGCAGGAATCCCTTCCAAATTTCCCCCCTGCACAAATTTGGGTGTCAGTTACAGGAGCGATTGTCGCGTAACTTTTTTGGCATGAAGTAAGCTCGATCACAGGAACAAATGCTTTCGTTAGCACTGAACTTCGAATTCCTAAAAGTTGCAGCAATTAGAAAAACAATTGAAGTAATATATTGCATATCGCGGACACAGAGAAAGACCGACAAATTTTTTGCTGAATAATTCCTGCTTTGAAAGTCGACATTTTTCATTTGATGTCAAAATTTCAATTGAAATCCCAAAAGTTAGTCTTCTTACGCGATCCAAATTTCGACTTTATTGTCGAATACAAATTCGGTATTGAAGTCGAAATTTCAACTTGCAAATTCGAAATTATTCAAGGAATGGAAGAAAAATTAGTTCCTTTTACCGCTTTCGTACACTATTACATACGAAATCAAAATTGAAAAGTGAAAGAATTCGACCCACTGTTGCTTGGGGATTTCTTATAACTGAGCAGTTAAACAAAAATATAACTCCGGTTGAATTGTCTAAATTTTCCAATATCAAATGCTTACTGAAATGTCATATTCAATTAATGAAAATGTAAAACAAAAGTTGAAAAACTGACTGAAATGTATAAATAACCCCGAAGATAACTAATTATGGTTCGATCTCAGGGATTTTTTATATCCTATAATTAAACATCACACAAAATTTAGCCAGAAATTCTGAAAATATGGTGTTAGTAAATGCAAAGTATTCAAATTGTGTCAAATGCATTCTCATAGTTTCAGAAAATGATGAATGTTGAAGATTCCTTTACTGAAAAATAATAAGTCACACTTGAGTAGAAGGGATGGGATCTCCATTTACGAAAACGCCATCGGTGAGATCTACAGAAGAATCAATCCACATCCAAGGTAGTCAGTTGCAAAGCCAAGCTTCTGTTCAGCTTCCACTGCAAAGTTACTAAGTGTAATTAAAACCCAAAAACAACGCATTCGTAATCCAACACCAGGCAGCACTGTTTCGACCCGCTATTGGTCCCATCAGCGATTTTACACCGAACTACTACTAATCATTTCTACAGTAGTTGAATTTTGCTGCTTTGATATTCATGGCGTGTAGCCAGATCTGAAGTAGATTCTACTGTTGATCTCGGATATGATTTTCATCTTCAGGCCGTTGTTTGTTCTGCCATCATCTTGGAATATACATTATGTCGGAGATTTCTCTTGTTGTAGTCTAGTTCCTCAAAAATGCTTTCTGTATTGTTACATAGACTAAATCCTCGATCAATCAATGTTTTCAATATTTCTCTCACCGTATATGAATTGTGATTGAATTCAAATTTGATAGTATAACGTGTGAGCTAGACGAGTAAATAGACATTTTTCATTGGTTGGTTCTCTTCTCTTTCATATTCAGAAACAACAACTCATTTCAGAATTTCTCCTCTGTAATGACTTTGATAAATGACCTTATTCTATTGAGATACTTGAAAAAAATAATCCACATCTACTTCAGCATTGCCCAATGTTATGAAAATGTCTTTCAGCTGACTCATCTAGCCATATCAGCTGGCCAATGATAACCAGAGATTCGAAAACATTGGTCATAATCGATGAAACTGGCAATTCCAGAAACTCCATCGCCCTATGTGAACGGATCGTCTATCAGTTGAAAATCGCAGTTCTGTAGGATCAATTCAATCATAATTTGCGTCGTTTTTCTTTTAGTGGCTGAATTATTTGAATTTGTAGGTTGCAGATTTTTAGAAGAGAGAAACATTGTTGTTCGATTTTTTATTGAGATATGTGTTGATACGAGTACGTTAACTCTGTCTTTAGCTAGTCGTTTTCTCTGTGAACTCTAGTCAAGACTTATTGTTTCTCACGAATGATGTATCTTCTACCTGATGTTTTTTTAGGGTTCACTGTGTGATATATCACATAGCGCTTATGATTTCCAATGTTATCACATCTGTTAGCACAAAGGAAAACTTCAAGCCCTTCCCAGGTAGGACTCGTAAGTTGTTGATAACATCTCCGGTTTTGTTTCTCTATTTCTGATACTATAACTGGCGGCAGCCTCTTCTACTTCCGGTTGAGTATGCTCTCCATGTCCGAATGTAATATGCATACATATCCACTGATAGATCAGTGGATGTGTATGCGATAGATCCGTTCTGGAGAAATATGTCTTCTGATTTATCCAAATCTTTCAGTGGCTTTCTGCAGACTGATAGATCTATTCCATCAATTTAGAGTTTTGCTATTTCTCCCGGTTTTTATTTGAACTGGAATGATATTATGGATGGAAGTAGTCACTCGATGTTATTGTAAAAGTGGTGTTTTTGATGGTACTTCTTCTTCCAGTTTATATCTGAATGTAACTGCATATAAAACATATATGGAAATTTCTAATTAGGTTGAAAACCAGCTGCATTATACTGAATTGAAGAACCTCTCCCAAAATAGGAATATAACTTTTGCTAACAACCAAAATATCAGAAATGGCATTTTCCAAACGTGTTAATCCATCTATGCCGTGGAAGTCTGAATCTCCAACATTCAACAATACTGTCAATCACTTTTGAACTTTCTCAAATTTTGAAGTAATTTTATTTTGATTTTATTGCATTTCTCTGAAATTTAATTGATTCTATCTTTGTTTTCGATATGTAACTTCAATCTCGTAATAGGATAGTAAAGCTCAACATTCAAATTATTTCAGTGAAAAAATATAACATTCATCAAAGGGTTTCGAACATTTTATAATTTCTCAAATTTTTTCAATTGATATTTTTGCTGGACTATTGTTAATACCTGAATAATGTGATGCAAACAGTCAGCAGCTACAAGTATAGTTTTGAAGCATAGTAAACTCCCTTAAAGAAGATGGTTATATTTATCAGGAGTTACCATGCTTTCCTTAAATGGATTTTCATTCATTGCATAAATTTACCAGAGAGAAATAATTGAAAATATTGCGACAATACCTTCTTCAGTTATGCCCCATCCTGCAACAACAACATCTCTCCCATTCAAATCAACGTCTTCAACTGGTAGACAGATTGGCTGTACATTCGCTGAAAAAAGATGATAGATTATATCGGGATCAGCATAGCTGACTGATCTAAATTATTCACGAACAAAACAAAAAAAATGCAAATGAAAATCCAAATAAAAAAAGATAAAGTGGTAAAAATGTTGGTAATCGAAAATGTAACACACCTTATATTGTACATCAAGCATTTATTTCCAACTACTGTTTGATTGTCAGATTTAAGTTAATTATATATTTTTGATCTATTAAATATGACGTTAAAATGTAACTATTCTTATTATAATTAAACTTTTTGCACTGCCCTTATTGCATTTCAAATATGTTATGGGCCCAGGCAACGAAGTAAATTTTGTAATCTATCCATGAGTGAATGTTACAGCATTGAATTTATCTACATGGGTTGAAGAAATGGTTTTGGATCTTTCATTGAGAAGCTCACTGGCCGAAATAACTACAATACTTGTCGATTCGCAGTTCAAACTCAAAGATAGAAAAAAGATCTAAAAATTAAAAAATATATGAGCCTTTAGTTACGTTGCACATAAACAGTATCTTGAAGTTTAAATTTTTTAAAATGTCAAGTACTGATTCGGCTGAAGGAACTGATAATTTCCGTCCTTACACTCCACCTGAAAAATGTTCCTAGTGCGGCTCTGTACAAGCAGTCCTGACTGGGAGATCACGTGCACTATGCATGAGAATGTTTTGGAGCACTCTATTGCTTAGATGGACGGAGTATAGTAAATTCAAGAAACTTTGCTAGCTATTGCAATATATTACTGAAGATCTAGAATTATAAATATATTCGCTGCGCCGGCGTTGAATTTGTTTTGTCACATTAAGTTTCGTGACAGACCATTTTGAACAAATAATCACAATATTTCTCTTTAAACCAAAAACTTCAGGTTTCCAACTTCAAAACTAACGATATTCACTACAATGTTTGAACCCCTATTTTTCTCCATTGGGGATGGAAATTCCTGATTCCGGTTCTTAATGAATAGCTTCGAGAATCGAATTATGTCAGCTATGAAGAACTTTCGCAAAACTAACACAACCGTCAACGACGACTTCCGTCACGCGTCTGCCCGCGATTGGGTCGCGTTCTTGGCGATGGCGCTTCATTGTTTAGACCGCCCATCTACTCCCACGCATCGTCCCCCGTCGTCTTACAGTAGACGCGACACGTCAATATTGAAATTGCCACCTTTCATCTCACTAATTTCAAATCCAGTTGATTCAACTGAATAATCACTTGACATCTTCTATTCTGTTTTTAACCTTCAAAGTTTCATTGAAAAATATTTTTCATATTTACCATAGTTGAAGTTGGCTGGACGATCTAGTTTTATCAAAGCTATGTCATTCAAATAATACTGTTTATTATAGTGTGGATGAATAACCCAAAAGTCAATGAAGAAGTCCTGAATTGGAGCACAATATTTTGCATCGGAATCGCAATCCTCGATCTTGTCCAAATCATATTCGCCTAATCTCACTCCTCTTCTGAAAATGAAAACAGCGTATTGAAAATGTTTCGAAATCAACTGCAATTGATGATATTCATCATTTTAGATATTTGAGCAGATATATTCCATTTTATCAAGAATAAAGAAAATCTTTGCACCTATTAGAACTTTTCAAAGTTCTAAATGGAAAGATAAATCTCTTAGGAAAGTCAAATAACAAGAGTAATTCGATTCTTGATTATACAAAAATTCAATTATTTCTGAGCTGAACTTCCAAAGTCGGGTTATAGTTACTGTCGTTTCGTCAACTCTAATTAAATTGTCTTTAGCCAATAAACCACCTGATTTCCGTCCTAAAGACTTATCCACATTTTTTGATAAATTAGCAGTTGAACATGAAACGAAACAGGAAAATAGGAAATCAAAAAGTATATACTGGATGATGAGTATCGGCATTCTCCCATCTGCTCTAGCAGATGGAAGAATGCCGCCGATGCTTCAGTTTTCAAATTTTTGTAACAGGCCTTTGATATTTGGATGTTACTATATTCACATCGACGAATCGGATACTTCCATCAGGTCCTGGATGAAGGGATGTAAGTCGGTCCATTTTTCATTCACACCTTGGCGAGTTATTGTCAACCAGAATCACAATATCATCAATTCGAATAGGTTTGCAGTCTTTCGTTCACTAGTTTCGCTTCGCCAATGTTAGCAGGTACTCTTTCACCCCTCGCTCCCAAAAATAATGGTCTTACATTTTTCATTTTTTCCATTCACGTAACAGAAAGTCAGCATTGTGTATGGAACTGGACCATCTCCATCACTTGAGGCTAACAAAAGGTAGTTGGCAGATCGCATTTGAAGTCACAGTATAAACCGTTCTCATTTCTTGTTTGCGATGCACAAAGACCATATATAGCTTTCTCCAATCTACATTTACTTGCGTATGGTAAATTCTCTGGGCCACATTAACATTATTTGGGTCAGGTTCACATTGTTTTGAGCAATCAGCAATATGAGTTTTTCATTTTTGATGCCAGTGATCAGCAATCCTTCCAAATGTAAATATTTCCACCAATCTGTCATGATGACATTTCGAACCGGTAATGACAAATTGTTAACGGTATGAAATGAATTTATTGTTTCCATCAAGTTTACTGATGTAGGCAGATTGTTTCTTTGATGCCAGTTGAAGCACGGTATTCACCGATTTTTTTCATTCAAAGGTGTGACAGTAGACGCTTCATCACACAAGGCAAGTACAGAAAAATATCCTGCAGGATCGTACAATTGCACACGAATCATTCGTAGAATAATCTTTTTCATATCATGTCACATGACGCAGACCGTCTCAACATCTTCTAAAGATTGTTCTAGTGGCTGGTGTATTGTTTGTGAAGTTGGTGATATCCATTATTGTTGCATCTCTTCCTCCAATGACATTTGCATTTCTGGTGATTCTTTCTCAAGCAATAAAAACAAACCATTTTTTTCTGTCACTATACTCGTCCTTTTGTCGATACTGTCAGTACATTTTTTGCCACCCTTCTCTTGAGTGCTACATACTTCTTTCTTAGAATAGAGCCACAGGGTTTACTAATGTAACACGCTGTGTTTATCATATGTCCAATCCATTCACAGGAATCTTTCAATTTGACTTTTTTCCTGTACTGTACTACCAGCTCTGCCCACTTCAACTTCAAGGAGTCTGGAAGCTTGTAAAGCAGATCTTTCAACAACTCTAAAGTACCTTCATTCTAGGCTTTCAATCCATCACTTGAATTAAACTAGCCAAAGCTAAATGCTTCAATTTTTACACGATTTTGAATAGCGCAGATCTAACGCAAAGCCTTTTGCAAAAACAGATCTATAGTTTTGCAAACTGATATTCAGGGTACTACTATTATGCTGTGAAAAGTAAGTTTTACTTGATAATGGGTTACCCCCGAAACCGATCATAAAAATAAATAAACATAGTTGAAATTAGATAAAGAAGTGTTTTCATTCATCTTATTAATCAATTTACATTAACAAATTTGGAAACAAAGCCATCGCTGAAAAATCCACTATGGCCTCCAACCAAGACCCATAATTTTTGAAATATCTTCTAGAATTGTAAATGTAAATAATAATAACTTTCCATAATGCTCTCTTATTTATATTTTGAATTATAAAATTTTGAACATTAGTTCTTCTTGTTTTTTATACCTTTTTGCTTTCACTCTCTGCTAAATCCATCATTTTCAATATGGATTGTGCTATATTCACTTTGAAAACAGTTTCAACTACACCTTTTTTCATGTATCAATTGAGAAAATGAATAAAGCAAAATCTGAATAGCAGATGATAAAATCTAGCAATACTGTTGGGTATTTTATAAAAAATCATTTTTATAAAAAGTTAAAATTTTAAATATGATGAGGCATTGGTTAAACTTATCCAATTGGGATGAAACTTCACCACTCCTTTCTTAGCCAATTGGCAGCTTTCAGCAGCTTTCCCTTGAAAAAATCCAAAACCCATAATAATCGAAATGAAAAATGAAGGTTAATATTTCGAACATTTGAATTTTTGGCATCCTCTATGTTCACAAGAAATGGCTATAATGCAACTTGAAATTATCGAGACTTGCTTGTGAAGTTGGCTTCAAGGATTATTTATTAGTTTGGGATATATTTATTAGATATTCGTATCTACTGAAGTACATTTTCAAAAATATTTCACCCAGTTATTAATGAGACAATATAAAAGTTCCGTAGAAAAAAATAATTATATGGAAATAACATGAATTATCATTTCTTCTGAAGGGAATTATGTGACAGATCAAAAAACCTACCATAGATGTACCGAATAACAAGAAATGTCTATTCGTATTCGAAGAGAAGTACAAAATTGACACTCCTTTACTGATATTCATTATGAGAAAAAAATATTTTTATAGATACTCACATTGTAGTTTTCAATATACAATGAGCAGCTGTCAAAACAAAACGCTCATTGATGACTGTTCCTGCACATTTGAAGGATACGCCTAGTCCAACATCTGAAAAATAGAAATAGATATCACATAATTTCAATTTGAGCAATGAGATATTTTTATGGAAATTATATCACCAGTGGGGATGATATCGTTTTGTTGAACGTATATAATTGAATATATATATATATAAGAATCAGAATCCTTAGGACTGAAGGTTCCAACCGTTCAACTTACTTCAAAAAAATCCAAAAAATATCGAAACTCAAACCTATTTGATACACTGGGTGTCTTTTGAACAATTCCTTACTTCAGGCATATTAGATAAATCAAAATGAGATATAGATTTCGGTGAAAGCTGTATGAGGAGGGGAGGTTTCGCATATTTTTCATTTTCCAATTTTTTCGATTTTGAATTTTCAAACGGAATACCCTGTAAATTTCAACTCTCCCGTCATTTTTGATATTACATTTAGGTTGCCATTATCTGGGGTGATATAAGAAACTTACAAATCGAAATATGAATTTGGATTTAAGATTACATTTAATAAATCAAATAATTTCATAAACTATACCTCACAATTTTATCTCCACAACCTTTATTTGAACAATATATCACGACATGTTCCGTTCTCACAGTAGCTTTTTCAAAAGTGAATTGAGTGAATTTAAACTCTAACTTGTTGGAAAAATTATTGTGCGTACACAACTGCTCGATAGATTAGAGTGAGAATTAAAATGAACTGTATAAAACACAATTCATATGCGCTGGAATATCTATTACTAACAACCACTATTCCTCAGCAAAATCCCCTTTTTCTCTACGGCCGAATAACAGAAATAACTGTTATGTGTACTGATAGCAAAAGTCGAACAATTATATTATCGTGTTGCAGACGCACTTTTTTCTTCTGAGATTTCAAGAGTGGCTGGGGTGTTACATGCTTTTTAACATAAACCCAAAATGAAGAAATTGGGCCTCAAGGATAAATAATCAGTCCAACTATTTTCCTGATAGCATTTAACGATACACTGAATCAAAGACAGCAAAATCAGGGCTGGTATTGTCGCAACTCAGTACTTGCTTTGCTTATTTCGGATTTTTCGCTGTTTCACCCGACCCTTATTCATTCAAATGATGGAAGGAAGTCATTTGGAAACTTATTAAGGTATTTATTTCAAAAAATGGAAGAATACGCTTAGGAATGAACTAACATTGAATAGTTAAGAGAAAAATACAAAAAATCACCAAAAACTTACAATAAACTGCTACCCAGCAGGATCGACGAAAAGTAGATGTGCTGCATTCTCAAAATGCTTTGGAACCGTTTTATGAAGAGTGATCAATTAATACCGAAAGAATCTCTTAACACTTGTCGACACCCCTCAATATTTATAAAGAGGCCAAATGCCTAATGCACATCCGTGCAAGTTTGCGTACTTGGAGATTGTTTTATATTTCTATATCCTGCAATCGTATCAATTTTAATGTCTATGAACATGGAATATTAAAAGATGAAATTGTGAATACGGAGTGTTTTTGTTTTATAATATTGAAATTGGTGTTAAAACATCTTTCAGTTCATGTATTTTTTTGAATGGATTTGAATTATTTTATGACGATTTTCCATATTTGACAGATATTATCAGTGGTATTTGCTGCTGAACTTCGAGATATAACCTTCATCCTTGCAGTCAACACACTTATCACTGATGATGGTGTCTGTCGCAGTAACAGACGAAATGTTTGGTACTTCAATTTCCATTTCTACCAGTGAAAGCCTATGTTCTGAATTCTTCGAAAAAAATAGTTCAGGCAAGATAACCTGATACTATTTGCTAAAAGTAAGGTAATCGATAATTCATCTGCATTTTCACTTGATCAAATTAATTCCAAGGAAGTATAGTCAAATATGGAAGTTTCAGCTTCTCTGAAAAGTACATGCGAATATATTCCAGTCCTCAAAGTGAA
Source organism: Leptinotarsa lineolata (assembly GCA_015342045.1). Classification (NCBI taxonomy): domain Eukaryota; kingdom Metazoa; phylum Arthropoda; class Insecta; order Coleoptera; family Chrysomelidae; genus Leptinotarsa; species Leptinotarsa lineolata. The sequence goes on along the minus strand of WOGR01002280.1, from coordinate 4,044 downwards.
TAATTGAAATCTTTCTTTCTTGATGGGTATAATATATCCAGCGATGACATTTAATTACCATACTGGAAATCGCATATCAGAAAACTCATTCTATCTTGCTAAAAAAGGTTGAATATGCATAAAAATTAGAGTGCAGAAAAATCAACCTTACTCCTTTTGTACAAAGTTGATACGGTTGTGAAGCATATTTTTTTGCCAAAGAGAAAACGTTGAAACCACTAGATATCATACATAACCCGCCATATGCATAGTCTCAGGAGCTTACCGATCAACTCCAGTAGAAGCATGTAGTGAAGCATGGAAATAGTCGATGAATTACCGTCGGATGTACATAGTTGAGCCTCTCATATGCAGCTGCAGTAGTAAGTCGCAAATTATTTATAACCGAGCAGGAACAAACAGATCCTTCATTTCATGAATAGATTCGACGTTACTTGAGTTCACTACAAATGCGTAATCTCCTACCTCTTTATTCTATAAACTTCATTATTCAATCTCCATGCACCATTCAGGTCCTTGCCGTCAATGATTACCTAGGATACTTTCCCGAATAGAACATCATACAGAACTTCAAAACAATTATTGATCAGTACAAAAACTTCAAGAATGCTTCGATATGCCTCAAAAACGAATCAGAGAGTAGCAGCTGCAATGGTGACTGATAACACAGAAATGAGTTTCAAACTTCCAGAATCAGCATATACATATAGTATAAAATCTCAGATACACTCAGCTCTTTGAGAGAACTATAATAATCTTTGGTGATTACCCAGCCAACAAACTCATGAAACAAGAAATTTATGACCTGAAAGTTTTGAATAAAAAATTGTCCTGATTTGGGTTCCGTCACGTATCGGTATTTCTAGTAAGGAGAGTGCTGACAAAATTGCAGGCACAGCTTTTAATGATTTGAATCAAATATCTGCATCATGCACCTTTCATGCTGATCTGAAAACGTTTCTCAAAAAGCTAGATAATCAATATATGGAATACCAAATGGCAGTTTATAAAATCTTCACCGAAGGAGATGAGAGCTGAAGTCAACTTATAGGAATACAGAAGAGAACAGAATGGTTTTTTATTGAAAATATATTTCCAAGGAAGTGGACTTTCCCAAAGAAACGTCTCAAACGTCTCGTAGCTAATATGAGAATGAAAAAAGGTGTAGTATACTGCAAGAAGAGAAACAAACTTTTTTATTTCATAGTCACTTTCCCTATGTTACTTGTCCAATCGAGAGAGTAATCTAGAGTTGGGCAATTTTTCCTCCAGCACTCGAATTTTTGGAGGAAAATATAACCTTCGGGGTGTTTTCATATTGATTGTTGAACGATTGGCTTAGAACCATTTTTCAGCCTGGCATTCAACAAATTTGGAAATTTCTATCAAAGTTTTGCAGTTTTCATCTCATCAAAGATTAGGTGTGACATTGTCATAAATGACACATATTTGGCACATAATTTGAAAGAAAAGATCGTTAGTGAAAATTATAAATTGAGAGGAACACAAATTTCAATAGACTCTGAATTCGGTTGTCTCCTGAATCGACATATTGCTTTTGATTGTGCGAATAAAATGTGAGAAGTAAAAGAGCTACACTTCTAACTCCATATCCATTCGTTTTTCGAATAAGTAAATGGAAAAAAACGCAGTCGAACATCTTGCTCAATGTACACAGCTTTACATCGCTATGAAAGTCATCCCCAAAGCCGTCAACAGTGTTTATCACTATTTGGTGTAAAAAACCACTGCTTGCACAGAGTGGGCCAAATCAAACACTTTCGAAGAGAAACTCCTGATAGCTGTGTGTGGAGGTCAAATTTTATGAATTACTCAATGGTGAAAACCACACATCGTTATCTATTATCGTTTCTGACTTACAGCATGTTATTCGAAAATGTGCATTTTTGAAAACCTCTTGTTATTATAAAAACATTGAGAAGCACTATTTTACGTTGAATTCAATGGTGTAAAAAAACTTATTTTTTCAAATGAGATATCAATTGTTATTGATGGAGAATTATTTTTTAATGAGACACCTTGTATATTACAGCATATTTCAATAGAGCTCAAAATAACCTTCACAGAAATGTAGCACAATTGATGTTTTGCTGGAGTAATCTTCGAAATACAGGGCTTTTAGGTTCTTTCATATAGATCAAGTTGGCTTTGGACGACGCGACGAAAAACAGAAAGAAAATATCGTTCAGTAGTAGCTATCAAATGTTGAAAAAGCTTTTCACAGCAGTAATCAACACGCATGGTTCCAATAAAACTGATAATTTATACTATGTTTACTTACTAATGAATAAAACTTCAACAATAATAATAATAATGTTGAAGAACAAACAATGACATATATTTCCTCGGAGAAGGTGTTCGAAATGTCTACCAGCTTCTCTTATACGAAGACGAAAACTTTGCATCACTGCCGCTTCCAGTTCGAATCTAGAATTGGTCGGCAATTCAAAAATAAGATCTTTCAACCTTCCCCAGAGGTGAAGGTCCATAGGTGTTAGGTCCAGTGACCTGACTGATCAACGGTTGGGTCCTTGGTTGGCTGTCCAATTATTACCATCATTTGCAGACAAAAAAATTGGTGACAATTGTAGTGTTGTGAGGCGAAGCCCCGTCTCGTTAGAAATATATTTTTCTGAGCTCCAATAATGGCGATTCATCAACAAGGAGTTCAATATTTTGCCTTGAAATTTCTAAATACCTCTGAGATGTGGGAGTGCCATTATAAATGATCGAGTCGATAATTCTACCCCTGAAAACACCTGCCCACACATTAAATTCCTGGACTTCTCTGCTCCACAATAAATGAGGATATTGTTGTGCCTAAGTATATACAATAATTGTAGCTGATGAAAATGCTGGAACTGCTCACATGAGCTTCGGGTAAAAAGCTGCATGGCTTCTCGTGATAAAAATTACTTGCTGATTTTGCATTTTCTTCGGTTTGTATAAAACATATACCATTTTTCACAATTTTCATACTTCATTGCGAATGTGCTAGAATCAAAATTTGTCAGCTACTAGTTAAGATTAACATTATGTTTTATCACCGAATTGTCCAAAGCCTACTTGATCAAAGTGAACGTTTCATAAAAAAAAAGTGAAAGATGACTCTAGCAAAATATCTAGTGTGCTATATTTTTGGAAAGGTAATTCTGAGCCGTAATGAACTTTTCGAAAATGCAAATTTTCGAAAAACAGAAACAGATTCAGAAACGATGATAGACATCGATATGCGGTTTTCACCATTAACTTTGTCATAAAATTTGATCCTCAGATACAAATACCGGTTTCCATCTATCTAGTTTGAAAACAGGAGTTTCCCTTTAAAATTGTGCAAATTGTCCCACTTTGTGAAGTGGAGCAAATCTGATAGTGATCAGGAGTGTTTTCATCGAAGTAGAAATTTAATCGGTTTTTGATAATCATTTCAAAAATATGAACAATGGATATGGGTCGATGACTATTTTGGGATGTGCGTGGTGTAATATTCATCAACTATCTTGACAAGGAAAATATCATCAACAGTGCGTTATGTTGCGTTATTGAAGCGTTGAATGCCGAAATTGCAAAGAAACGTCCGCATATGGCAAAAAAATAGTTTCACCAAGACAATGGCAAAACTACATTAATTCTACTTCGAATCACTCCCACATCCACCGAATTCGTCAGATTTGGTTCCCAGTGACTACTGGCTATTCGCAGATCTCAAAAAAAAAATGCTCACTGGTAACAAAATTGCTCGAATGAAGGGGTTATTGCTGAAAGTGAGGCCTATTTTGAGGCAGGAAATAAATCGTTTTACAAAAGTGGTATCGAAATGTTAGAGTGGCGCTGGAAAAACTTTGTGGCTCTTGACGGAGATGACGTTGATGAATAAAGCCAATTTCAACAAAAAAAAAACATTTTTTCCTTAGGCCTGGTACTTTCTAGCCCATAGGCGACTTTGATGGCTACACTGATGACATTGCGAAATTCACTGTTGGCATACCTGTAGACCAATTCGTGAATAGGATCGTTAATTGC
>WOGR01002279.1:0-17850 GCA_015342045.1 Leptinotarsa lineolata | reverse complement strand
TATATATACAACAATCGTGAAATTTTACCCTTTCAGGTGAATTTGACTTTTCGCCTCGAAAATGAAAGATACAAATATTTGCACCCAGTCTATCTCAGATATTTTCACTTTCTAAATTCGACTCACTTTGTCTTCCAATCGCACGTCAGCTCCCAAGTGAACTAGGAGGTTGTAATAATGGCCGTTGTCTCCAAGAACAGCTGCATAATGAAGTGGGCTTCTGTCATTTTCATCCAGTACTTGAACAGTTGCCGGAAATCTACCAGCGAGATATCTCACAATGCTGGTATTTCCGAAAATGACAGAAACATGCAGGGGAGATGCTCCTGAAAAATAAAGTTATTAGATGTTGACAGATAATCTGAATGAGGTAACTTCGCCTCTACCATCTACGAAAATTTTCAGGTACCCCTACACTATCAAACGGCTTGATCAAATGCTGGAGTAAATTGATTGTATCAAGCGTAATTGATAGTATAGAAATCCGTTTGGCGCTTGAAGCAAACATTGACGGTGATTGATACGAAGTTTGAATGACTCAAGCGGATGGTCAAGCCGCTGGATAGTATAGGCCAGTTTTCATCAAGCATTGCGTCAGTCACTCGTTGGAAGTCATGGCGTCAACCACCCAAACCGCGCCTCCCGAAACCTCAGAGCGGGAGATCATTAGTTTGTTAATCGATTTATATCGCGATTGTCCGGAGTTGTGGAAAGGTAAAAGTAAAGATTACTTCAATAGAAACAAAAAAATGCTGCGCTTGGAAAAATCGTGAAGGCATTGGAAATGTTAAAACCGGATTTCAGTGTGAAACAATTAAAACAAAAAATTAATGTTCTCAGAACAAACTTCAACAGGAAGTTCAAGACCATCTAGGGTAAAAAAGTGTCAAGGACGTCTACAGATGACGTCCCTGAACCTTCGCTGTAGTATTACAATGACATGTATTTCATAAAAAACCAGTTGGAAATGGCACAGACCGAAACGTCTGAGGTAAGAATTTTATTTCACTTTCACAGTATTCTTAGTTATTTTATATTACAAATAATAATATTACTTATTCATCTACGTTACACAAGGCACTTATTTTGTCACGGAACTGACCCAGACGTGTTGAAAAATTCACAAAAGCCTTTGCCTTTGGTTCTTTGTAGTTGTGCCATCTCTTGAATGTCGTCCCTCCATGACCCAGGTTCCACAGCACCAGCCACGATATCGTATCTGTCAATATACTGAAGTTGTAAATACTTGGTTCTGTTTTTTGAGCACAAGTAATTGTGCAAATGGCAACATGCCATTACGATTTTTCTAGATTTCTGTGGTTCAAATTTGATGGTATTTTGAAGAATTTTGAATCTCTTTGTTAATATCCCAAATGCATTTTCAACGACTCTTCTGGCTCGGGAGAGTCTACAGTTGAAAATCCTTTTCTCGTTCGTCAAAGCAGCTCTGTTGTAGGGCTTCATGAATTTAGGAAGAAGTTGGAAAACTTCATTTCCAATGAAGACGTACGGAAAGTTTTTATTAGGAGTGTCTGGTAACTCTCGAGGATCAGGCATGTTAAGCTGGTTCTCAGACAACTTGCGCCAAAATAATGTGTTCTTCAACACACCACAATCTGACACTCGGCCATTTGCTCCCACATCAACCATCAGAAATTTATAATTTGCGCCAACAACAGCCATAAGCACAATACTGAAAAAACCTTTGTAATTATAATAGTAGGATCCAGAATGGGAAGGTTTTATGGATCGATACGTGGTTGCCATCAGGCTCCCTACGCAGTTGGGGAAATTCCATTGTTCTTCGAATTCCTGTGCAACCCATTTTCATCCATCCTGTGTTTTTGGAACCTAGATGAGAAACGAAACTAGCATTAGTTAACATTGTATAAATAGGTATTCACTTATTAAATTGCTGTTGTGCCGTTTTACTTTCGTTCACTGTATTTTATTTTTTGTTGCAACAACCGATTCCTGATGAAAACTCGCAAAAACAACGCAACTAAGAAAGTGTTGAGTCCCCTTCTGACGTAGTTACACCCCCAAGTCCCAAACGAGCCATCCCTGCTAACACAAAAAGGAAAGGTGGGCCAGACAGCACTGTTCAATTAGAGGGACTAGCGACAGAATATTTCAGGCGACCCGAGACTAAAGAGGATATTCTGGCTAAGGGGTGGGCTATTAAATTAAAAAAGTTAACTCAAGACCAACGACGCTTCACAGAAAAAATAATAAATGATACGCTTTTTGAAGCAGGAATGGACACCTTGACAAATGAAGTAGTGCGTTTTGAAACGCACCCTTGTTGGTCATCCTCGCCACCTTCATCGGCATGTTCTTCATAAAATTGTTGGCAAAGGAACTCCAACTTCCAAGCGCAACACCATGATATGTCTCATGAAGATAATACTGCTACGTTTTTCTCCTCATTTACTTCAATGTGATCTTGCGCCCCCAATATTTTCAGTTCAGTAATAATGTACATTATGAAATATCTGTATTATTTGTAAATCATAATTATTTCTTTCCTTCCTTAAAATATAAACAGATTAACGTGGGCAATAGATACTTACCTGAATGTTTTTCTTCAATGCCTTAATGATAGCAGAGCAGGTTTCCATGATGATGAGTTCCAGAGTCTGTGAAGCAATGGCGCACGTGAATTTCAGGTCTTCTAAATCCATGCCAAACGACAGGTACCTTAATGTGATAGACAATCTCTGACTTGCAGGAATCGCTTCACGCATTTTTGTATCTTTCTTCTCAATATCGGGGCGGACTAAATCCAGTAGATAATCGAAAGTTTTTCAAATGAAACGGAGAAGATTTTTTTATGAAAGTTTCTTGGTCCATTCTCAAAAAGTTCCTGAAGTCCTCTGGTTCCGAATCACACAGAAAGTTCAAGAGATGTTCATGAGTGGAGTAGTTTCTGAGTTTGTACCACTACTTAGACCATCGTCGTTTTTTTTTGCTTATTTTTCTGCTTCACAGCAACCAAGGTTGCGAGAAAGAAGCCCAAATCTGAATTTGACACCATTATAAACGAAGACATGATCGCGAAACACACTGTTCCACTTCTCAGCTTCGACGGATGAGAGAGTTCTGATCAAAAGATTGACGGCTTGATTGAAGTACGCTTGAAGCGCCCATCAATCGGAGGTTCAAGCATTTGATCAAGCCGCTTGATAGTCTAGGGCCTACTTTACATGTTTAGATCTGATGCAGACGGGCGTACAATTAACGCACTACAACTTATGTGAACGTTGCGAAGGTTGTTGAAAGACATTGTCTCTTTTTTTGGGTTGTCAGCGTCATCGACTGCTTTAGTCATTAGCTTCGTGTTCTAGGTAGGCAATGTTAATAACTCCCCGAACATTGCAGAATCATTCCAGTTTCAACTACATGAATTCTCCCGAGAAAAATATTTGGTCGAAATTGGGATCGAACTTATGACATTTCGACCGTGAGTCAAGCGCACTACCATTGCGCCAGTGGCAGATTTATCAGCAGGCTGAGTAGGCTGAAACCTAGGGCGGCAAATTTTAATTAACGAAAATCGAAATATAGTCCTAGATGCAGTGCTAAATACTGAATATTCCAACATCTCTTTATAAACAATTGCTGAACACTTTATTAAGAATACTTAAATGATCATGAATTTTTATAATATCGCAATAGCGATTCAATATTATAGTCGGAAATTAGTTATTTCACATATTTTCTTCATTGATAATTGCTATGAGTTTTTCTCTGTGTACCTAATAATTATGATATCTAGTTACAAAATTCAATCTTGATATAATATCGATGGTTTGATTATGATTGCTGCAGCAAATTGTCAAATTCAATTTCAGAAAGTTATTTCTTCAAGCGTAAAAATACTGACTAAAATTGACAAATTTTTGTTAAATAAAAAACTAGTTCAATATCTTATAGAGATATAGTCTTTTGGTTTGAATCAATCGAATAACTGATATTTGGATGACTGAGCATGACAATATAAACATTTCCTTCACAAAATATGAAGTAAAACAATTTGCTGATTAGAAAACTGATACATTTCATCAGTTAATTATTTTATTTGTATTAAGAAATAGTTCAGAAAATCCAAATGAGCACGCCTCAAGCGCTTTTGTCGTACACGAATTATTTACATTAGTATTATTTTTGTTAACTGTTTCACAAAGCCAACATTTTCAGAAAATGCCAATCGAAATAAACTAATTATAATTAGAAAATACAATACTAAGCGGCAATTTTTTATTCAACAGCTTCTCTCCAGTCAAATGAATGTGGGGAATTCCACGACAAATCGACCACTTTTCACGCCGACCCCTTTTGATTTAGCTGAAACTTTTTTTTTATCTCATCAAAGATGCTCATCAATATTTTTCAAAATTGTTCACCTGACAAAAATAATTTTACGAATTTAAAAAAAAATACGCTCTTCTATTTTGAAGTGGAGATAATTTTGTGCAAAAATCAACCTGTCAGCAAGTTTTTATTTTCAAATTTTTGGTTTTGTATGTAATATTTAAAAATATATCAAAAATATTCAAAGCGGTAATCACTGTTTTTTTCTCCCTGATTACCTTTCTCAATATTTTTTTTCGTTTTCTTATAAAAAACTTTGACATATTTTAAGAATCCTCAAATTTTTTTAGGGTGGTGTTTTGTCATTTTCTATTATTTTTATCGATTGAAAATTTTTTTTTAAATTCAGTTTATTTCACATAACACCACTTTAAAAATTATTTATTTATAGGCGGCAAAAATTGAATAGCCTACGGGCGGCAAATCTGTAAATCCGCCACTGCATTGCGTCAATTTCCCCACTATATTGTTTCTTATGACACAGACGCGTGCTTTGGCACATGTATTCTACGTACAACGTCCATAACGTCCCTGTAATTAGCAGCTCGTTGATTGTAGGTACGCCCATCTGCAACGAGTCTCAGAAGTCAGGATCATTTCGTATAGGTCAAGATATAACGGCGTGCGAATCAAATTCCATAAAATTCTAATACAACCTAAGCAGATCGAGAAACGGTATTGAAGTGACCAAAGCGAATAATGAAAGAAATGTCATAGTAAAATAGTTGTATTGCTCCAGCAGGTAATTTGTGTTATTGAACTGTAACAGTAACAGTAAGTTATGAAAATTGTAATTTTGTTTTGCTCATTTTTATAGGTGAGACGTGAGAAACTTGACACAACATAATATAACTGAAATTATGTATTATCATCATTGAAAAAAGTTCTGCATCTTTTTTGAAACCATTTGTAATATCAATGCGTTTCAAAAATTCAATTGTTTTATTACAAGTTAATACCTGCACGATATTGATATTTATACAGGCCGTTTCTTTTATCATGTGGTAACATTGCTTTCTTCTAAACCGTAAACGATACGAAGACGATTAAATGGAAAAAAGGTAACTGTCATCGGGAACAATACAATGGTCGAAGAAAATTTACAAGGACTTTCGCCCTTCTCGAATAATACGGGAAAACCCAAAAATTCTGCTTTTCGTTTTTTTCGAATAAGATTGTTATTTCGAAAAATATCAAAAAAAGAAGAGGAAAATGTTATCTTATTCGAAGTGTTCTATGACAATGTAATAACAAATATTCGATGGAACGTTTCGTATCAACACGGCTACCATCATTTTTTAATACGGACCTGTCTATTTTATTACAGATATTGATGAAGCTATAAATTCACGTTCTAGGGGTGTATCACATTTGATATTTTTATAGCGTTTCATTAGAAATAACTACCATCATCAGTGACAACAATTTTAAATTACGGTCCTGTCATTACTGCTTTTGTAAATTGTTTCGATTTCTTCAAACTGTGATTCAGATAACCCAATGAATTTGACAGGTAGGTACCCTAACAATAAAAATTCTTACTTTTTTGTTTTGGAAATTTTTGTATCACCGTAATCCTCCTTTCAAAGTTTATTTCTCCCTAATCAATTTTAATTCGTAAAATTTTTTTAATTCGCAATCCTGGAAGTAACGAAAATATCAGTTTTTGGGCAAAAATTGAATTGTAGTATAAATTGGCATGATCAAATAGCATCTTAAGCGCGTAGGCTTTGCTTGGTTTCAATGGAAGGAAAAAAGAATGCGTTGTTGTGTTTATGAACATATCAAAGATGTATTCAATTGATGAAAAGACTGATATGCTATTTGGTTATGCAAAATCAAATAGAAATTCTCTTTTGAGGATTGTACTGCAAAAATTGCCTCATTTTACAAAAAAATAACAAATTTGATAGAAACAGCAAGCAAATATGTCTAACCTGATAGAATTTTTTTTTGCAGTTACCCACATTCTACTGCAAAAACTAAAAGTATATGACATTAGAGATATATCATTGAAGTGGTTCAGATCATACCTGCCAGAACGTACTCAGAAAGTTACACTCCCAGTCAACATATCCCATCCCCATATAGTTACTTGTGGTGTTCCACAAGGATCTGTTCTAGGCCCAATTCTCTTCTTATAATATATATTAACGACCTAGCCGCAGCTAGCCCGACCTAGCTGCAAAAACAACCCAATTCGCAGATTACACAACATTATTCTGGCATTGCAAGAATGAAAGGGGACTGCATGATTTGATCTAAAAGGTTATTATAAAAATGAAAGACTAGTGTCTTATCATTTGATATGAAGCTGATCTCTTATCATTTAATATCTCAAAAACTAGCATAATCACCCTCAAGTGCCCCACACTGAATATTTACCTGGGTACTCAATTAATAGTAGAAAAATGTCATCAAAATTTTTTGGATTACAAATAGATACAAATCTGGATTCTGAAGGTCGAATAAATAATCTATTTGAAAAAATTTTTTTCAGGATGTTTTCCAGTCAGAGTATCAGCAAATGAACAAGGACTACTGTGGCAAAAAATGTGTACTTTGATTCCCATCTGCGATACGGTATCTGTTTTTGGGGAACGTATTGTCAATACATGTTTCATAGGGTGTTTGCACTACAAAAAAGAAGAGTTAGAAATATGTGTAGAGTTGGTTTCAGGGATTTCTGTGGACCTTCATTCACAAGATATAAAATCTTCACCTTGCCTTCCATACTTATCTTGGAAATGAAAATATTTATTATTATTTATTTCAATGTAGCGTATATATTTTTACTTTCTGATGGACCAAATGGTCAAGTACTTCAATAACATAACATTTATCTTTCAATTTGATATCTTATATGTCTTCGAATAGTAACACTTTGTCAATGAGATTTTATCTTCGACAATAAAGTAATTGTTTTGAGAGGAGTTTATCTTCCAGTTTGTATCTGAAAATAACTTCTATGCATGAACTACACATATTCGTGAAGAGTTCATTTTGAACTCAATTGGCTTCTTTCTTGCATAGCAAGTTTTCCACTTTTTCGTATAAAGATAGAGAGGCAGAAAGTCAAGAAGCTTTTTCCCGATCCATCAACTGTTGGACGCTCAGTACAAGTCTGAGTTGATATTCAGAGTATCATCACAACACAAGACAACTGAATGCACCAGATATAAAGAAAATTTCACCACTTCGACTCACCACTTTTTCGAAAAATTAACCCAACATAATGCCAAAACATTTTGTCGATTCACTTCCGGAATGATTTGCTGCGAGGAAGCGGAAAAATGTTTTCATTCATAAAATACGGTAGAGTGTTTTATAGAGCCATATTTGTTACTTGAGAAAGTAACAAATATTACATATAGCAATAATAGATACTACCAAACCTATAGGAATTTACTTCCGTACGCTGGTGACATTCGAAGCACGTAGAGCTAATTTATCGAAATTCATTTCGTCGCTATCAGCACAAAAAATCCATTTTTCGGTAAAATATACCTATTACCAGTTCAATAGTAATTTCGACTTCACACTTATGTACATTCGCGTATAGATAAGGCACACGTAAGAAACTTGCAGTGTGATGTGATGAGAATTATGAAAATCTCGTGAAATTCACTCAAATCTTGATGCTACCATGTCATGAAATTGAAAGTCAGCTGGGAGAAATTTCATTTTTGCAGCGAGAGATTTTCCACATCGTGATCTTTATAAATAAGTTAGCACAGAGGCCTATAAAATCAGCAACAAAGTCGTATTTTTTGGAAGCGGAAAAATCTCAAGTTACTGTGAATGAGGGACCATTGAAATATTGAAATGAAGAACTGGAAACTGTGGCATAAAAATGGGTCCAATACAAAACTGCTTTCATATACCAGAACCACAATACACTTCTGATTCCATAACCCAAAATTAGCGTATTTATATATGAAATGATGAGGCTTCATTTTTATTTCGTAGTCAAGCTTCATGAGTTGCATTTCACAAATTTAAAGGAAATTATAATTAAGGTGTTATTGGATTCATAATTTCATCCAAAGTAACGTACGATTTGGGTCAAGTTGCACAGACAAATGCAAAAAAAAGTACTTTTTGGCAAATATCAGAAAAATTATCAACAGATGCCTGCTTTTGTTAATGACTCCTCTCAGGTAGACTTGTACTTGGCTTGATGATAGCTTATGAGCCAGAAACACATGTCTGCGGTTTTCATGTTCTCTGGGTGCTTCGTCTATGTATTTTCTCCGTTCTCGATCACATCGAATCCACTCACTGAATTATCATTTATATCATAAACTTCACCCAGATGTCACACAGGTAGCTAAAGCTGTCTTATGGTGACTTTATTGATATCTCTAACCTCAGGTGTCCTGACTGAAACCACAAAGTGCGACTGACTTCTGTTGCTGACTCCGTGCATTTGTCTTGTTTCTGCAACCAAGTATTGCCTAACCTTGCACTTGGCTATACCGTACTGATAACAGCTAATAAGTCAGAAACTATTCTAAGGTCTACGGTTCGCATAATTTCTGAGAGCTTCGTCCATGAATGTTCCCTGCTTTTATCAGATCCACTCACTGAATCATCATTTATATCATGAACTTGGCCTGGATGTCACACAGGTAGCTGAGGCTACTTCGTGGTGACTTTAGTATCTCTAACCCGAGGTGAGCTGACCGGAACCACAAAGTACTGGCTTCTGTTGATGACTGCATTTGTGTTGTTTCTGCAACTAAGTGTTGCCTTATCTTGAACTCAGCTATACTTTACTGATAACAGCTGATGCGCCAGAAACACTGTCAACACGTGTTTTTGATTTGCATTTTTCCTGCAAAAAGAGTAGACATACATTCCAAAAATTAAGGACAAACTGCGGACACGTGCCATGATGCCTTCTTAAGGAAGAAGAATGTTCACCATTCAAATTGACAGTTTGAGTTCGTCCAGTTGAGTAACTCTCCATGAGTGAAACTGCACCGCCAGAGAAGCCAAAGTATTTCAGTTTCTTACATAAATCAAACGGGTCCAAGGTATCGAAAGCTTTACTATAGTCTAACAAAATGAGACAGGTCAAATTTCCCTTATCAATTGCTTTGAAAATATCATCAGACTCAATGCTGTGGTTGTACTGTATTGTGGACGAAATTCAGATTGATCTGTCATAAGATTGGTCATACTAATATATCCTGTAACCTGTTCTTTAATTATTATTTCGAACGCTTTAGAGAGTGTTGGAAGAATACTAATTGGTCTTATATCAGATAGTTCTGCAGGATTATTACATCTAGCTAAAGGTCTAACATTAGCGTGTTTCCACAGAGATGGAAATATATTGGATGATGATGTAAGTGACACAATTTGAAATATACATGGATATCACAGGTAAAATTCGTAATTCAGTGAATAACTGCTCACAATAATCACCATATTTTCCAAAACACATGGTTCTTAATATTTTTTTGAGCAATCAACAGATCAATCAATCTCCTACAGTAACCGTAGCAAACTAAGCAAAAATTCAGACTTGAATGAACATAGGCATAATAGTAGCCTAACAAAATATTGATGTGGACAAAATTTCTAAGATTCCAAATAACGAAACTATGTTTCGATAATTTATGAAAAGTAAAGTCAATATGTTCATTCCAGGATAATTGGGAGTCAATGTTCAACCCTAAGAATGTGTCTGATTTTTTCTGTACAATAGATTTATTATCAGCTCTACCAATATACATTTCTCTTAGTGAGACAACGATGGTATTTTATTCGTTGCTTTTCAATACAAGGCCATTTGTGGAGCAGTAATTAAGCATATTTGCAACTGCAATATCAGCCTGGTCAGATAATCTTTACATGAAGCAGAACTCAATATGAAGGACGTGTCATTGGCAAACTATACAGCGCTGTGTTATTGACTCATATTGGCGATGTCATTTACGAATGACAGAAAGAGAGTAGGGCCCAGGATATTACCTTGGGGAACACCTGTTAACATGTTACGACATTCAAAATGATATATTCCTGATTTGAGCATAACCTTAACAGATTGTGATGTGACGGTCAGATAAGTCTCAAGTTGATGATTGACACGGTTTATTCTCTTTCCATTCATTTCCCTATATCTAGGAAGGTTTTGGGATTACACTGAATAAACCAATATTTGGTTGATTTCTACAAACCCCCATTGGAAACTAAAATATAACTGATGAATTTCTAAGCCTTTTTGTTTCATGTGAAACTGTTTACCACTTTCAAAGAAGAAGTAAATGGAGAGCTCGTCTCATTTTCCACCTAGTTAACGTAACTTTCCATTATGGAAATTATCCAATTTTTAACAGACCGTTTGTTCAAGCTGAAAGAAGCTCCGCAATCTATTCTAAACGACTCCCATTAGTCACCATTCGATTGGAAGTGAAACAACACAAATCATTGGACTGTTTCCATTCCATTCAGAGATTTTCGGGTCGATAATACGTCACGAGATCATGAGTTACAGGAACTTTTGAAAAAAGTGTGAATTCTGTTGTTTCAATACTCAGGTATGAGTATTGTTCATTCATTCAGTGTTTTCTCCAATCCTCAAAGTAATATTAATAACTTTATTCACAGTAAAAATATATAAATAATACAGATACATGGAGTGAACAAAGCGATTTAGGTACACAATGCAATTGATTCATTAAAGTACTATGATATAATGACTGTATTTCATTAGTGTTCAAATAGTTGGGAGAACAAATTTCTTTCATTTTCATTAATGTATTTCGTTTTTTTTGCTTGAAGTTTCGTTTGTTTTTACATATTTTTATTTCTTCGGGCAGGGTATTATACAGTTTCATTGAAATATAAGAGTGGGGGAGATCCTTGTAACTTGGGACCCCATGTACCTCGGGACTCCATGTAGCTCGGAACAACTTCATAATCATTACAAAATTTATCCCAAGAATTGCCTCAAGCGACATCTAGCGGCTATTCAAAACAACAATTCGATTGCACTCCACAAAGTCGGCCATTTTGACTCGTCACGTCATTGCGGTGCGTTGTCAAATTTTTCGCATGCGTTTTTTTTCATATGCGTAATAATTGTTGTGTTTCCTGAACTTTTTTGAAAAAGGTAGTCTGATATAAGTATAATTAGGTGACAACTACATATGTAATAACTTATTTAGCAGTTAAATATTGGATTTCCAATTGAGAAAACTCAACCACACTTTTTTGCAAAACAAGCGAAATTCGTACCTTGGGACAGTGATATTTTTTCACCTTGAGACTGTCCCTAGGTACAAGCATTTGATATTTTTTATAGCCTACTCTAGTTTAGTTATATTCATTCTTTTCACTGTTATTTTAGATGCCACGGAGTAAAAATAACGTTACTAGACCCCAACCAATTGCAGAAAATGTTAAAAATGCCGTTAAAAAGCTGATTGAAAAACGATGTTTTATCCGAAAAGCTGCCGAAGAGTTTAAGGTTTCAAAATCTTTATTAGGTCGTTATGTAAAGCTGAAGAAATAAAACGAAACTACAACTGTCATCTATAAACCCAATATTGGCAGTAAACAAGCAAGTCGTCGTTGTTGAAGGATATTGCTGACAAATCAGGGAAATTGCGAAACTCACGTCTGCCGATATTATTCTTGTATAAGAGCAATTTGGCTACAAAAGCAGCAATGATATTTTTTGTTTTAATCAAATTCAAGTCGCCACCTTGAAGTTTGAGATTGACATCATTGAAAAATTCATACAGCTCTGTCAAATACGCAATATTCTTTGAAGTGATGAGGTTGTAATGTAATTCTTTGTCTTTGTTTTCCAAGACCTCTATTACAGAGTCAAATAGATTGTAAAATCGAGTCACACAGTTACCTCTTGATAACTAACGCACTTCTGTGTGAAATAACAATCGGTTGAAGTCTTCATCATTAGCAACACAAAGCTGATTGAATAATCTCTCATTTAAAGAGCTGTTTCGGATTTCATTGACTGCTTTGATGATATATTGTAGTGATTGAAAGAGGCGCTCACTCAAATTTTTTGCAACCAAATGTTGCCTATGAATGACGCAATGTACAGCGAGCACATCTGGAATTCTACTTTTTAAGTACGCTATGAAGCCTTTGTGGCGTCCTGTCATAGCCGGAACGCCATCCGTAGCGCCGGAATTTCTTTCTCATCACAAAATTTTTCCAGTGTATTATATATGGTTTCTTCTTTTGTATTCATCTCTAAATTTCTGGCAAATAGTAGTTCTTGATATTTTTTCTCATTTTTATTGAACCTCACAACAACAATGCTTCACTGGTTGATAAAGAGGGCTCATCTGTCTGAATTGAGAATTCAGAAGTCTCAAGATGATTGCACAATGACTCTTTAATATTTTCAGCCATCTCATCAATTTGTCTCTGCACGGAACTATTGCTCAGAGGAATTTTTCGGATAATATCTGCCGCTGGTTTATGGAGTACAGTAGTTGTTACTTCTTTTATTGCCGGTAAAATTTAATCCTTTCCAATAGTGTGAGGTTTACCTGTTTGAGCGCTATACTGCCGTTTTTTCTTTTTTGCTTCCGACATAATTTTGTCTTCAAAAATGCTGAAGTAAAGAATCGAGAATTAAAAACTTACTAATGATACTACTCACAGTATTCACAGCACTTCACCTGGCTGCTAACTAAATTCACTTGTTTTCGTCGAATAACATTACCGGCTGGATGGCGCGCGCGCTTTCATATGAGGCAGCGGGCGGGCCTAGTACTTTCGAGAATGGAGACTAGAAACTTCTCGCTTCGCATTGAAGCTTACCGCCAGTTTGACAGTTATCGGACAGGAAATAGTTACTGTCTAGTTTCCAAGATGGCGTTATATAAGGAAACGCGCGTTAAGCGTAAAGGAGCGGTAAAGTTCGAGTTAATAGCAAAAACCATTTTCAAATTAGCCATTGCCCCCCTAATCTTCAGCGTTCCTCAATCTTCTCTGTGCCCTTAACTGCCCCCCCCTTCAGGCCTCCAGCGCCCACAAGAGGACGTTATCGCCGACTTTGAGAAAGACTATACTAGATGATAGGACGCCCAGGGAACAATCAAGCTTCATTTCGGAATAGTTATTGATACAATTTTAGATTTTATACCAATTCACAAGTGAATGAGTTGCTATTATTATATCAGTGTTGTAATGTGATCAATTGCACCTGTAATAGAATAAGTATTACTGTAGTACCTACGAGTAGTTTGCTAATCGTAAAGTTATTCAACAATATGTTCAACAATCAAACCAACATGTAGGAAACTGTATTGTGTGAATATATTCTCGATAACACAAATAATATCTGCTATTGTACATGAAGTCTGCCAAGCCCTAATAAAAGTCCTACGAGATGAAATAACAGTGAGTATTTATTATTTATTGATAATTTGACATATTTTCTCTGTGACATATTAAACGAAACGAAACTTTAATACAGGAGCAAATAAACACAACTGAATATTAATGTAATCAACAGAAATTAGAAAAAATTCTCAAATCGGTAATAATGTATAGCAAAAAAAGGTTATGATGGTGTGAAACATTTTATAAGAGTTTATTAATTTGTTATTGACAACCGATTTACGTAAATTATGTCAGACTGTGGATGAGTGGAAATAGTTGGCGAAGGTGACGGTAAGGGGGTATAATTTGAATCCTGAGAATAATAGGAATGTGCTGGAGAAGATTGTGATTTTCCAAAGTTTTCATTGATAACTTGGGATTTAAAATATATATCATGCATATGAGGAATCTCGTCGGAATCTGAAGTAAAATCATAATGATAAGAATCTAAAGGCTGAGAGAAGTTATTACTTAAATTTGTACTTTGAGAATACGGTTGTGAGGGAGGAGGTTGAGGTGTCAAAGATTTTTTTATTAGCTACTTGCGACTGAAAATGCATATCTTGACTTCTGTTGGTAGAAGAATTTGAAAGAATCAGGTACTGCTGCGGGATATTATCGCTAGGATTCGTATGAGCATATAGTTGCGGAACGGGTTGAGAAGATGTAGTCATATTACGCTGCCTTTCCTTCATTGTTGCTCCAAAAACTAAATTGTCTATTTGATTCATCAACATGTCCGCAGTATACTTGTCTACTTCTCTCAATTTGCTTGCTAAAACCTGTCCATAATGGTAATATCTATCCGGGTCCTGTTTAGTTTTTATATACTTTATAAGATTTGAAGCTTCAGAAATATGATCCTCAATTGTTTGAATTGACATGCCTCTCCTTCTCTTTAGCATTGCTGTAGTGGTTACCGAATCTCTTGATCCATAAGTATTTTGTGATTCATGCACTAGTACATCATGAATTTGATTTCCATTTACCCCATCACCTTCATTTGTATTATTTTCCTCCATTCTCTAAAAAACACGAAGAAAGATATTGTGTGAAACAATTTTCATACATCTAATTGACGATATAGCCAAGAAAATGTATTTCTCGTATTCAACAGCTTAAAAAATGTTTTTTTTCTTATTTCTAAGCAATAATCAAAATTGTAATAGTAGGTACAATATACTTCAACTATATACATTTAGCTATAAGGTTATGCTTTTAGAGAAAAATGTAAATGCAAAACATTAATTTAGGTAGGGGCTTCGAAACTTCCACATAACGAATTGATGAAATATTGTGTTATAGATGCCTCAGACGGAAATGGAATGGACAACAATATCACAGAAATATTTTGAGGATTGGAACTTTCCAAACTGTCTCGGATCAATCTACGGAAAACATGTGGTTCTACAGTCACCATTCAATAGCGGTTCGAAATTTATCAATCACAAAGGCACTTTCAGTATTGTCTTGATGGCATTAGTAGATGCTAATTATTGTTTTTCCTACGTTGACGTTGGCTGCCAAGGACGAAAAAGCGATGGAAGGGTTTTTCGGAATACTTCCTTGTTCCAGAAGCTTTCAAATAATGAATTGAATATTCCTTTGCCCAAAACCTATTTTTCTAGAAGGACCAGCTCTTCCATATGTTATAGTGGCTGATCATGCCTTTGCTTTAAGTGACCATATAATGAAACCATATCCAGGTACCCACTTGAAAAATAGTAAAGAAAGACATTTCAACTATCGACTATCACGTGCTCGGCGAGTAGTAGAAAATGCATTTGAAATACTGGCTGCAGTATTCCGAGTACTAAGAAAACCAATACTACTCCAACCAGATAAAGCTTTCGCTGTTGTTTTGACCTGTACATTGTAACATAACTTTTTAAGAAAAAGTAAATTGTCGTCATCAAACTACACACCTCTAGGTTCCTAGATAGTGAACAAAAAGGGAATGTAGTTCCAGGAATTTGGCGACAGGAAAATAACAACTTGACCTCATTACTGCCAATTCAAAAAATTCCAAGAAAACCTGCACTTCAAGCAAAAAACTATAGAGATGCATTTGCTAAGTATTTCGCCACAATCGGAAAATTGCCATGGCAGGATGCATATTGTCAACAATTTTTAACTGTGTTGTAGTAGCAAATAAAAAATAAATGGGGGCATCAACGAGAAGCAAGCAGTGTATAAGTATTTTAATGGAAATTGTATATTACAAAATAGTTTTCATTTAGTTTCTTTAAAACAACGTATATACTTACATCTGTATCAGTTATTTTTCTTTGGATATAGACTGGCTGCAAGAAACTTGCCATCTTTTCACAAGCATGCCAGTTAAGCTTATAGATATCATTAACACCAGCACCTGATTTCATACTGGCCTTTACCTTGCTCAGTTGCTGGCGGAATATGGTCATCAACGAATCTTTTTTCTTTTTCAGTTCACCCATTGAACAATCTGCACTAAAGCAAGATTCAATGTTTTTCCACGCATCGTGAATTGAATTTCGATTTTTTGTGGTTTGGATTTTTGGGATTCCAAAGTTTGTCCTCTTTTTGGTAGAGATCCAAAAATTCATTTAGTAGTTCGTTGTTTCACTCCATTACTATCTACTCACTCAAGCACAAGTTGATACTGCACTGATTAGACAAAATATTAACAAAGGAGCAACGCAGCGTCTGGGAGCTGTCACGGAACGCACTTCGCCGAACTTCACGTCCTTTGATTCGGGCTATTTGACCGACAATCAGCGGGAAAAACTATGTACTACGGCGAAGTGCGAAGGTTAGCCGAAGTGACCTTCCCGCCGAAGTGCGTAGCGTCTGGGACCGACTTAAGAAATATAACAAGCTAATTCTTCTATAAGGTATGCCAGAGGAGTAGGTACCTACCTACTTCTATAGAATATAGTTTATCCTAATAATAGTTTTTCCCGTTCCTTAAGTTTTTCTGTTGAACGACTCTCCGTTTTATAGATGGACTTCCGTATTGATCGATAACTATCGATTAAAACTAAAAAATATAAAATAAAATAATGATAACAAACTTTCAAAACAAGCTTTTATTTAAGTGCCCTAAAAAGATCAAAATAAAATTTTAAATCACATTAACCACGTTCATTTATGACTTTACAGAATTAAAATTATAATAAAAGAAATCTCTACATATTCAGTCAGATGAAATTTAAATTAAGAAACATTCTGACAGATCGACTAGGTACTGCAATAAATTTCAAACCTATTCAAGGTGAAAGTTCCACATTTTAAGCATTCACAGCACTTTTATTCAATTACAAACATAATGAATTGCTTACAAGTTTAGTTGGTGCCAACCTAATTACATACTTTCAATTACCAATTGAAATTATCGCGACAAGCTTTTATTATAATTTCAATTCTGTATAGTCATAAATGAATATGGTTATTGTGATTCAAAATTATATTTTGATCTTCTTAGGGCACTTGAATAAAAGTTTGATTTGAAAGTTTTTTATCCATATTTTATTCTTTCACCGCATTCATATTGTATGGGGGTGTTAAATGAATGTCATTTTTATTATTATATGCATTCTATGAGCATTGTATGACATATAATTGTAGATGGCGCAAGTTTTGCAAGTTCTTTGTAGTAATAAAGTGAGTTGTATGAAGAAACGTGGAACTGGTTGAACACGGTATTTATATTTTCCTAAATATTCCAAAATCACTCATAATCTCAACAGGTTCAAATAGCCTATATACTAATGGCTTCAGTAAATATTTATTTTACTATGAATAAAATTTAGTGTATGACTTATGTGATATACACTGTGCCCGTGAAGTATGGAACAAATTCATTTTTAGCTTAACAGGTCATTTTGAGAAATAATCCTGAAACACGTCGATTTTTGATGTTAATTTACCGCATTTTGAAATAATAATCTGATATACAGGGTGAATTACGTTACTCTAGCTGAGCTGATTCCAAAAATGTATCACATGTTGATTCCAATTGGTACAGGGTGGACAAAAATACAGTAGTTGTGTGTGTGCTAATAAAGGAACGCGTAACATTCTTTATTAGGTAAATTAACAATAGTATCAAAAATACTTATT
>WOGR01002278.1:0-17851 GCA_015342045.1 Leptinotarsa lineolata | reverse complement strand
CAATGAACGCTGCCCTTTCCATCTGACACTGGGCGATCACGTGAACATCACGCTTCAGTTTTGTTTTGTTTTACTCTATCTTGGATTTGGATAGACTTAAGTTTGAGGTTTTTAAAGTGTTTGCTGGATTTCTCCTTCTTATTACTCACGTATACAAACAGTTACTAACGAACAAATCCTTCGAATCCTTGGCAGATAATTTGAGACGACGACATGATTAATTCGCGTTCTCTCTAAAACATCACTATTCGATCCAGAAGTGGGTAGTAACTAACTTTTCTTCGCGTTATTCAAACTGTTGTATGATTTTTCATTAGTATTCTCGAACAATACTTCACTCTTGACTCAATAACAGAACTGATCTGGTTTATCCGAAATTACGTTATCTTATTTTTACACTTGACACACCGGAGTTTATACGGTTTTCGAACAAAGAACATTTGATTACACCTGCTTGCCGGCGAAACAATCATGCAGCTGTTTATCCACGGTTTGTTTGGAATATTTGATTTATAACCTCATTAATATTACTTCAAACATTTCTGACTGACATTAATGTTCCCTCCTAATTATTCCGATTCGAGGCCATTGTCTTATAACTTTCACCGCTTCGCATAAACATACTTCTGTTTTACTCGATGAACTCGAAATCCCTTGGCATCCAGAAGGTCGTTTCATTGTTTACATTCTAAGGGTCTGACCTAGTTAGACCATATAGATGACGCTAGTCTTATTACATTCACTGCTTTTTCAGTTAGTACTAACCTTCAAAAGAAAGCTGTTGAGTTTTTTCATAAACTACACCTTACGATTTGATCTCTACAAATTTCATTTAAAGTTTGTGGAGATCAGAGTATTATTATTGATGTAGATTTAATGTAATATATTTCAGGTGATAATAATTGTAGAGATATATAAAAGCTGTAGAGATTTAGGTAATATGATCGAGTGAGTGCTACACGAGCTCACCATTCACCAAAAACAAGAACGTCTTGATGATTCTGAGCAGCGTTTGGCCATGTTTAAACATAACAAATCGAAATTTTTTAATCGATATGTTACAATGGATGAAACATGGATCCATCACTTCACTCCGGAATCAAAACGATGGTCATCTAAGTGAAGAGCACAAGAATCGGCTGGAAAGGTTATGGTCTCGGTATTTTGGGGCGTGCGTGGTGTTATATTCATCGATTCTCTTAAGAGGGGAATTAACATCAACAATGAATATTATATAGCACTATCAGAGCGTTTAAATGCCGAAATGTTAAAGAAAAAAGAATTGTTTCATCAAGACAACGTACAGTGTCACAAATCAATCAAAACAATGGTAAAACTAAATGATTGATCCCACATCCACTGTATTCGCCAGATTTGGCTCCCAGCGACTACTGTCTGTTCACAGACCTCAAAAAAATGCTCACCGGGAAGACATTTCGCTCGAATGAAGAGGTTATTGCTGGTACTGAGGCCAATTTTGGCCTCAGTACCAGCAATCGTTCTACAAAAATGGTATTGAAGTGTTGGAGCGGCGCTGGAATGATTGTGTGGCTCTTGATGGAGATAACGTTGATGAAAAAAGCCAATTCTGAACAAAAAAGAAAACGCGTTCTCTCTCTTAAGCTCGGGACTTTTCAGTCGATTTTTTGTACTATACCACTACTGTACCGCCTCTGTATGTGTGGACAATTTGAATATGTCCTGAACGTTACACATTCCCAGATCGTCTCCAAATCTAGATTCGTCGGTCAATAAAACCGTAACGCAATCGTTTTCAGTTTTGATATTCTTGGCACAACTTGATCTTACATCAACAAAAGGCACTGCAATGTGGGATTATTACAGAGTTGAAAATCCACAAAAATTCAAATAAATTGACCCCTTCAACGCGATTAGTTTGTCAGTGATCCGGTTTATCGAGAAACAAGAAATATATTTGGGTTTCATGTTCCCAAACTCCTAAATTATCTCTAACAAATAATTTTTTTTCCAGAGTTTAGAGTTAGCAGTGGCAGTTCATGATTCGCCTTGGCACGACTTCGAAACTAAAATGATACGAGACGTAATGTTTGTTCTCATGAGATCTCGAAATTCAATGAAGTTACGAGCAGCTACATTTGGAGTTATGGACCGGAAAATGTT
Source organism: Leptinotarsa lineolata (assembly GCA_015342045.1). Classification (NCBI taxonomy): domain Eukaryota; kingdom Metazoa; phylum Arthropoda; class Insecta; order Coleoptera; family Chrysomelidae; genus Leptinotarsa; species Leptinotarsa lineolata. The sequence continues at coordinate 15,709 of WOGR01002278.1, read as the reverse complement.
TCTCGCTGTAAGAATTCATTGTTATTACGTTGTTTCAAAAGTTTTGTCCGTTTCCATGAGTCTACTTTTCTAATATCTCAGTGAATACTTACTCCATTTATTCGAAATAAGCGCCATTTGAATCAATGCACTTTTGCCAATGTAACATGAGTCAACTAATCCGCCAGCAAATAAATGGTGTGTTCGGGATTCGATGATGTCGACGAAGGCCGTTTTTGCCTTGTCCTGATGGTGAAGGTTCTACCGTTGAGAAAGTTATCGAAGCGCTTGAGAAAAAGGTAGTCGGTTGGCGAAAGGTCTGGGGAGTTTGGTGGCTGAGACAGAACTTCGACGCTCAATTTGTTCAATTTTCTGACAGTGATTTGTGAAACTTGCGGACAGGCGTTGTTGTGGAGCAGGATCTGACCTCTTCTGTTGACCTACAGTAATCCTCGTCCTGGATTTCTGTAAGTCGACCACTTTGGGGCTCATCTTCGAGTCTAAAATCACCGGAATGAAATGTTGCAAACCAACATTGATTAGTACGTTCATTAACACTATCATTGCCAAATAGATATTCCCATAAACATGATTTTGTGATACAAGAAATATATAAATAAATAAATGTATGTTAAATATAACAGTGAACCCACAAAAGGATATATCCTTGTACGTGAGGTTATAAGAGAAAGAATAATACAACTAGTAATTTTTTTAATATCATATATACACATATACCCAGACATACATATACAGGGTGTTTCAAATTCGATCTTCACCATTAGGATCTTGGAAACTATGAGAGATACGAAGATGGCATTTACCTAACAATATCTCTTCGAGAGAGTTCTGAAATTCCGAGTATATCCGGAGATATCCGAAAAAAACCGAAATTTCAGGAAATGGATTCTATTTTTTTCTGGCTTTATTTTTCGAAGGATTCGAAAATTAATTGCACTTCCACATTGCTACTTTTTTCCCTGCTACATAATGGTGTTTTCAGACTTGCTATCCGATGTTTCGTCTTCCGGCCACCATCATCAACTTTTTTTTTATGGGCGCTACATTGGATTCTTTCTGTTTTGAATAGAACTAGATTTTTACCTTGTCAATAATGTATCATAAGTTATCATTCTTTTTCGAAAAATTGAAGATATTGAAAAAAATTAATTCTCATCATAGTAGGCTTTGATCTTGATGTTTCTAAATTTGACTCTCAATTTAATATAGTCAATGACATTTTCTTATTGTACAAGACATTTAATTTTCAGAGAAAAATGGCTTTCACGAATGAAGAAAAATGACATATGATACAAATTTATTACAAATACAATAGAAACAGTGTCAGGACATCGGAAATGTATTTAAACTTGTATCCCAAAAGATGACAACCACATCGAACTTATGTTCAATTTATTGGATCAAATTCTTACCAAGTTTGATAATGTAATGAAAAAATACGGAGACAGAATCAACAATCAAAATTTGATAAATGACGTGTGTATAAGGTAAATTAGACATTGTGTCCTTTTCAATGAAAATAGAACTTTGAACAAATAACAATAATCAACTAAAATGTAAAGACCAAAGTAAATTACAGCAAATGCTCAAAATGCTAGCCTTCTTCATGATAACACAACTGTGCCCAACAATCCAATGACCAACTCGCTTGCCTCCATCTTATCCTGTATCAGCTGAATCAAATGTCTAGTTGCAGTTTCAGTAGAATATCCTTCTCTGAAACCATTTTGGTTTGGGCTAAGTATATTGAATAAACCAAGTGAATGGATTTGAGTGAGATCTGGTGGTATTTTCAAATATATTATGGGTCCCAGATACGTGAAGTGTCTATGATAATGTTTTCTCAAATGTTGGTATAGCAGTTGTTATCGCTTTATTCCTCGTATCATATACATGATCTTTTCGCTCAAAATAAGTTTTGTTTTTATAAAATATTATACTTTGGAAGTATAGTTGCCGTGCATCTAGCGTTTTGCTCTCCTTGCTCTCTTCATATAAAAGAATTTTTGGTTGATTTTTCGGACTGTTTCGGTAGCGCTTTGGTTCAATTTGAATTCGTAGAGAAAAACTGGGCGAAGATACTCAACATTATACACTGTCAACATTATATACATTAACAACATTATATACTGTCAAAAAAAGGCAAAAAATTAAGATCATAAACTTTTCTATTCATGTTCTATGCTTCATCCCTAGAGAGAGTTTTTAGTTCATTCAACATCGAAATAGGTTATAAACTGAAGTTATACATTCAATTTTTTTGACCAAATATGGTGTTTTAAGTAGAGGTGGTTGCATTGATTTTGAACCTCCAAGTAAAACATATTTCTGATGAAGTAAGTGATTGCTTCTTTAAGAGAAAATAAACTTCGCTCTTTATTTTACAACTTTCTCTAGGAACATTTTCATTATAGATGTACTATATGTGCAAAATAATAAAAAACGTATTATTATTATTATTAAATACCTCCCTTAACTGATTCTATTATGTAGCTTGTGGAAAAAATGCCTTATAATTCTCCATCTTCATACGAAAATGTAGAATACTCCCGAAGGAATGTAGATAGGAAATAGATTAGAAATGGAATCTTAACAAAAATCTTTAGGTCATGCATTGAAGTTACTTTCAGATACAAACTGGAAGAAGAAGTCCTACCGAAACCACATTTTCACACTTCTATCGAACACATGCATAAACAAAAATATATTATTTGATAAAAGTGATTGTTCTCCTAATTAAAAAAAATTGCTGGATATAAAAAATAATTCTGAAGCACTATCAATTTTGACAGTGAAAGCTAAAGAGCAATACATCGATTTCTCATTTGTTCATATCGAATCTTGCGAGGTTTGATTTTTATGTCGATCCCAAAGATGACTATTTCATTAACAGTATCGCCCTTTCCATTTTGACATCATTTTTTTTTCGATTTCAGGTAATGAAAGCTACGTATTCTTACATAACACTGATGAGGAGCCAGAAGAAATGAAGTATTGAGAGAAAGGAATCATTGCACATCGAAATGGAAGTCATTCTAATAATATTGAATCTGAATTGTTGTTCACAAAATTTTAGAGTTTAATAAAGTCGCTAGTTACATTTGAATATACCCTGTAGAATTGAACCTGGTTACTTTCACCCCAATTCGAAATTACTTCTAGATATGCAACCTGCTGCTGCTGGTGAAGATGTGCATCCGCAGCCAAATGGAATGACGAGACAAGTATGCTGTCGTCAGCAAAGCAATATATTGGATTTTTGTTTTTTTTTTCAATAAGTCGTTGATATATATTAAAAAGAGGGTTGAAGACAATAGGGATCCCTGGGGAACACCAACGTTGATGGTGAAAGTATTCAAGAGATATCTGTCGACGGCCACTTGCAGGAAACGTTCTTTCAGGAAGCTGAAGAGCCATACACAAAAATAATCAGACAAGCCATATCATCGCAAACCCTCATGCCACACACGGTCAAAGTCCTTAGAAATATCAAGCGCAACAGCTCTTGACTATCCCTGTTTCTTGATTGTGTTATTCCAAATATGGGTGACATACGAGAGAAGGTCGCCTGTTGATCTTTGTTTCCGAAAGCCATATTGATGATCACTCAGATGTTAAAGGTTTCCAAATATTTGAGGATATGGTGGTTTACGGCTTTCTCCGTGATTTTTGATATCACTGATAGCAAAGCGACCGGTCTATAGTTATTCGGAAGGTTTTTCTTGCCCTTTTTAGGAATGGGCTGAACGCGAGCAATCTTCCAACAAGAAGGAAAATCCCTTTTCTTGCAAGACAGGTTGAAAAGTCTGCAAAATACTGGTGCGAGTTCATTTGCGCACTTTTTAAGTACTGTAATACATAGCAAAAGCAATGTATGTTAATATTCATTTTAACTTCGCTTAGAGAAATATTTCTTCAATTATGAATTTTCGGGCTTCGGCCCTGTATCTTCCATTATGGCTAGACCGAAGAGTGTTTGTTTATATAAACCAAATTCACCGGCGTTCGAAAAAAAAGCATAGTCAGATATATTGGCCACGTAGCTGAAACTGCCTCAGATGTAGCGGAAGATCTGTAAACTAAGCATAAATAATTTAACACAAAGAAAGGTTTGAGAGAGAAACAAAGTGGGACGATGCACCCATGATTTCTTCCTGGCTTTTCGAAAGGTGATGAGGGGAGTCTTGCGGGTGCCACGAAGGGAAGCGGTCACAAGGGCCCGTCGAGGGGTTCATTTCCTCGGCCGTCGAAGCTGAGGATGGTGGCCATAATAGTAGAATTAATTTATTAGGGGCGTGGTGCGAAATTTAAAATAATTCAAAATGAACGTGTTGGTGTTGACGACTCACCGGATCAACAGAACCTAGTGGTTGACCAAAGAGGCGTTATGTAAGTGTTTTTTCGTTTATATCAGTTGATATTGAGAGAGTTCACATTTTATTTTGTCTGAGTTCATTTTCTATTTGCGAATATGATATACATATATTGTTGGGTTCATAATGTGGGTTAGTTAGCTAGAGTTCAGATTACAATTATGAAAGAGAGCAAATTTAAAGTTATACACCACTCTCCCTGAAGAAAAAGTAAAACTGAAAGTATTTTGTACTGTAAATAGCACAGTCAAATTGGCGGCATTTTATTTGTTCTAATTTATTTTATTGAATATAACTTTTTTATTCATAAGATTTTACACATTGTTTTTTTTTTGTTTGTTTGTTCATAGAGTCGTTGTTTCACTTGGACTTTCATTTTCTCTTGGACTGAGAAAAATACCATCCACATAGAATGAAGTGAAAATCAGAAAACAAAATCTAACCAGGGGAAATTTCGGAAATGGACTTGAAGATCCTCTCACTCAGCAGATCTGTAATGCCAAACTTTGCGCGGCTTACATTGTTCCCCAACATTTATCGATAATTCACTCAATAATGAAATGAGTTTGTGATCAGGAGATCCCAATGGAGACCGTACGGTGACTGTATAAATTTCTGGATTGGTTGTTAGGTATAGATCCAGAAGACTAGCATATTCTCCATCACGGTTAGGAATCCTGGTTGGCTCAACAATAATCTGAGTGAGTTCTCTGCTTATTACAAAAGCCTCAACTTCGCGACCTTGTTCATCGTTGACATTTAAAAATTTTAGCCATTCGATATTGTGGACATTAAAGTAACCGAAAATGGAAATTTCGGCACTAGGATGGTTTGCAGAAAGTCAATAGTGTTTGCAAGTGATGAGAATAGTGCCCTATATTGTATATCGCTTGGTGGTCGATAAACGCAGCATATAAACTAAGTGATCTTCTATGATATTATTTTAAACCACATAATATCAAAGTTTTGGGATTCCAGCATTTCCTCTCGTTGACAGGGGAGATCGCTTCTGACGAAAGGACATATTCCAAAGTTGCGTCTGAATGGGTAGTGGAAATCATAGCCAGGATATAGAAAATTGACGGAGTTTGTTGAAGCACTGACTTTGGTTTCTGTGAGTGTGAGAATATGTCGGTGCACTGAGTTTATATTCGGGTTGAGTCCTCAGATGTTGCAGAAATTTATTTTGAAGTTGCAAGTGGGCCTCTTAGCAATGCTGGGTTACCATGCTATCGTCCTATGGACTCATGTTAGGAAGACTCTTCTGACAGCAATGTATATCTAACAGTTAGAATTCTCTGAACTACCTCTTATACATATCATTACATTGATGAAATGCCATCTCCAAATTGGGAATGAAAAAAAACATGCTACCTATATGTCGATTAGTAAACCAAATTATGCTAGATGGAAAAAATATCGAGATATGTGATATAATCAAAGTTCTTAGATTTCTTAGTTTATCAGTTTTCACCATGGTCAACTCAAATACAAACTATTTTTTGTTCAGACTGGATAATAGATAATTAGCTAGATAATTTCCGAAGCAAAGTAAAATAGGCGGATTTAGGAAGCTTGTATGTTTATTTAAATCAGTATCTAATCAACTGGAGGTACTAAAATTATAGTTTGAGGAATCAGCGAAGTCTATTTGAACATAAATGATTCAAAAAGGAAATCTGATTGACAGTAAGAATATATTGCATAGGCGTCCACTTTTGAAGGCATTATGGCTCCTCTATCCACCCTATTAGTATGGCCGGGTGTTTTGCTAGTTACTGTTTTCATTACATGCCATGTTTTGCCTAGTGACAATAGTAAATTCATCAAAAACTCTATTTCAAATCAGAGCATCAAATATGCAAATCAGTTATTCATGGGTAAGCCTGTTCTTAGTCGAGTCACGATCACGTGTTCTCTCCTCGTCAGATTCCCATGATCCCATGGTCCTACCACTGAAGTTCTTAGCCAGTCATATACAGGGTCCAAAACAAGCACTTTTTCCTAATACCAGAACAGCAACACTCTTTTTGACATACGTTTCTTGAACCAAGTCGGCATCTTCAGGAGATGAAGTAAACTGATTCCTAACTCTGAAACTGGTCTGTAGTTATAGCTAGCTGGGTAAATTTTCACTTTCCGACACATTTCAATGATTTCGGATTGTGTGTCATGTACCGATCTCAACAACTTCACACAGTTTTCTTTTATTTTATGGTCATTCCCCATGGCGTGTTGAACGCCGCTTTACCAGGGTGGTATCAGAAAAACCCAGCCCGACATGGAGATGGCGGTAATTGTTTGAAAAATATCACTGTACAAAGTACACAATCTATAAACCATATTGTTACATTTTTCCCCGTGGGTTCACCAATAATTGACTACACTGAACAATAATCAAACTCAACTTCATTTCACTATTAATATAACAAAACAATTCAACTAAAACTTCAATTATTATTCGAATGTCTATCGCTTCATTAGATCGCTTTGCGTAATTTCACTGACTGTCTTGATAGGCGGGTGGATAGCACTTATATTCGGCAATCGAAGGTGGTGGAATGTTCCTTGGAATTCCATCAAAGCATCGCTAGCGGTATTCTCGTCACATCTGGAGCGCCGACGAACTTCGAAGATTCGCGAAACTTCCTTCGGAATGAGCGCGCTCTTAGCGTACGTCACAGTTGGTTTATGGCTACCAGTGGCGGTCGTCGTTATTTTCCTTAGGACATGATTGTTTCCAGCTTGAAGACGCTTCGTTATTCAGTATTTGTTTGGTAGCCATCAATAGCGAACGTTTTCGGTGAATTTGTGAAAATAGAGAAAATTCTTCATCGTTCAATTATATATTATTCATGTATGTCATTCACTACAAAAAAGCCTCTATGATATCGAAAAATGTCCTGATGTTTTTAGAAATAAAGTTTGTGAAGATCGTTTCCAGTGTAAAAAGTTCATTTTGAATTCAATTGCTTTCTTCCTTCCTCTGGAAGTTTCCTGCAATTTTTGAAATAAAGATGGAGAAGTAAATGCTAAAAAAATTTTTTCGCAATTTCTATGTAACATTCAATATAAAAAATCAATTCATCAACAACGTATATTTTATTGGAAAATTTACAAAAAAACTGCATATCGCGCTATCAGCTTGTCAGTGTTTGAGAACATGTGACGTCACAGTGATTACGTGTATTGCTGTTTTGGAGCTGAATTCAAAAAGAATTTTTTTAAAAGAAGATTTGGGACGTATTGGATGTATTGAAAAATAATTTTGAATATTTTGGGTTATATATATGGGGTATTTGTATATGAGGTTCCTAATGAATGCCCAAATGAATGTATGAGAAACTCTCAAACATTTTAGAAAAATTTGACCTGTTGACCCCTTTCCAACATGGATTTCGTGAAAAAATCCGCAACATCGTATGTTACCAACAGAAATAAAGACTCTTAATTCACTTTTATTCAATAAAAAAATCTCAGGCGTTTTCCTATGCAATTTTGAAATGCTCGCTTTACAATGATGACTGTGTATGTATTATAAATTTTTAAAATGTACACAGCTTCAGCTCTGCGATTGTCTAAAGTGTTTGTGTTTTGGCTCATGTATCAGATTTCGACTTATCCCATGCCTTTGACGTTCTCAATCCACGCGTCTTGCGAAAGAAGTTGGATACATTGGGTATTCGAGGCGGGGTGAATGATTAGCTGATATCATTCATGAGAAATCGAAACAGCTATGTCAAAATTGGGATAGAATTTTCCAATGCAGTTTTCATCAAAACAGTTGGCCAGTGAAGAAATTACTGTCTACATAGAAGATTTCGAAGTATCTTCAAGTCTGAACCATAAATTTCAAGGCACAATAATTGATAAAATTTTCACTATTTCCAGACTAAAGTATAACCTGCTAGTCAATGTTTACCTACTATGCTCATCATATATAACCATTATCACATCGGACAAGCAATGGAATGTAGCCGGATATTCCTCAATCAAAAAAGAATTATACAAATAATTTTCAATGTAGAATATCGAGAATCGTATGAATCAGTCTCTACAGAGAATAAAAGACTTACTGAACTGGGAATTTTTCAATTGAATATATTATTGTACGTTCATAAAAACATTAAAAATATCGAAAAAAATTCGAATATTCACAGTTATTCGACAATAAATCACAATAAAATACACCTAAAAAGTTTTCGAAATCTATCTTATTATGTATTGACGAACCTTACATATTTTTCATGGCAGAAAAGGCAATAAACGAATTGAATCGAATTGAATAGTCAACATCCCGATTGCACAAGTAGCGAAAAATATTTTTCCTTACCAAACAACCTTTTCACGAATATATTAACTTCGAACACCACTGATCATTTATATAATCGATCCAATTTCGAAATAAAACTTCCAACCAAAACATGTAATTTGATATGAAAATAAAGAAACTGAAATCCAAGTTTCGACTTCAAAATTGATTCATAATTCGCCTGATAATCATGAAGGAAAGCCAGGGCAAATCGACAAATCGTGAAATCATTTGTATGCCTACATCTTTAAAATTGTTCCGATTCTACGGTGTATTTCCAGAGGCAGATGAAATTTTAAAACCTGGAAAGAAGTTTTTTATAAAGTTTGCGCTGATGGCATTGTTGAGTTCATTGACTTTGATTGGAAGTTCAACGCATTTGATCAAAGCTATAAAAGGTCAGTACCAATTTCTCCAATGTAAAAAATATCTAAATATCAATTAAGTGTCCTGGTTGATAATGTTGTCTTTCAGGTTTTTTTATTTCATCTCACAAGTAAACTCTCATTTCCAGAAGTTTTAAATTATCACATCTCACTATAATTGTTACCGTGTCTGTGATAATCGTGGATTGGGTCTTCTTCTGATCCCAAAGAAGTGAGATACTTGAACCAAGACACTCGAGGTTTGAATCAAATAACTATATACTTGTCATATCAAACGATTATCAAACCAATGATTACCTTTACCCCATTAACATGATGGTGAAAATGGAACAAGAAGTGATACTGAATGTTCCACCATCACACGTTGAGTAACGAAAGGAGCAACAATTGGTACTTTCATGATTCACCAGACGGCTAACATGTGAACAGGAAATGTATGCGTATACCATGAAAATATTGAATCGTATCTAATTGCCTTGGAAGCACCCGCATCATCTTTCAGACCGAATTAAATTTACACGCCACTCAAATCCAACAAAATCAGTTTTGAAAAACACCAGGACTATAACATCTCCAACAACCTATATCCCACCAATGAATTTGAGGTCAATAGTGGATGATCTTAATAGAATATAAACATTCTGAACTGTATTTTCTGTTGGATTCATTCCAACAATTTTAAAGTTTTTCCATAATGTTATGCTTGATTTCTATCTATTATCCACGAAACCGTGACCTTCCATCTGCCGTGTTAGTAATAATCGCTGATAATTACAAAATATCGGCAGTGAGTTATACACTCTCAGATGGAATTAAGTTGACATTTCCGAATCCACTGAGACTGGCTTCGAAAGACCAATTCAAAACTCTTGGCTACATTTATAGTACCCTACAATTTAATTCATATCATATCAGTACCTGTGAACTCGTGATCCTAATTGCATGTCACTTTCCACTTTCAGAGTTAACTGTATATTCTAAATTATCACTGACGATAAGAAATATGTTGCTAACTGTTGCTTAGTTAATACACTTTTCACTTGCTATTCTCTTCTCGATAGATTGACTGAGAAATCTCTTCATCTTACTCTACGAGGATGGTATTTTTCTCAGTTCAAGAGAAATTGAAAGTCCAAGGTTTCAAATATAGAGTATAATCAGTAAAACAACCACTCTATGAACAAACAAACAAAAAAAAACAACGTGTAAAATCTTATAAAGAAAAAAATTTTGAATTCTATAAAATCAAAAAAATTGAACAAAGAAAATGCCGCCAATTTATTTGTGCTATTTACAGTGCAAAGTACTTTCCGTTTTACTTTCACCACAGGGAAAGTGGCGTATAACCTTAAGTTTGCTCTCTTTTATAATTGTTTTCCGAAATCTAGCTAACTAACCCACATTATGAACCCAACAATATATAACCTCATTGCAAATGTAAAGTGAACTCAGACAAAATAATATATGAACTCTCTCAACATCAACTTGTCAGTATATAAACCAAAAAAAACAATCGACACCATCACTTTTATTTTAAATTTCTCCCAAATTCCGCACCACGCGCTTTAAAAAAATTATCTCCCCTATGAAAAGGCCACCACCCTCAGCTGCGAAGGCTGAGGGATGACACCTACCGACGGGCTCTCGTGACCGCTTCCCTTCGTGGCTCTTGCAAGTCTCTCCAGTCCTCACCTTTCAAAAAGCCAGGAAGCAATCACGGATGCATCGTGCTCCTTCGTTTCTCTCTCAAACCATTCTTTTTAACTGTCTCCACGTGCGACGGGGTCACCCGAAAACTCATTGTTTTTGCTGAGTATACAGATTTCATGACTTCAAGGTTCGGAAAATTAATATGCTCATATAAAAATTCGAGGCAGTTTCAGCCGCGTGACCAATATATCTGGCTATGCATTTTTTTCGAACGCCGATAAATTTTGTTCATATAAACACTCTCCGGTCTTGCCATAATGGTACATTGTATTGTGACACAGGACCGAAGTTTGAAAATTCGCTTCTTGAAGTTAAAATGAACATTAACATACATGCTAGGTATTACACTTGGCAAGAGTGGGAAGTGTCAAATGATTAAAACCTTATTCCATCCGATAGGAACAGAGTATGTGATCTACTATCGTGGCCTGAATTTCTTCGTGAAGAATAATCCACCCGAAGTTGACAGACCATGGTACATTTTTCTGAATGGCCTCATTTGCGACTACCATCGTCAGGTAGATGAGAAACACACACTTGAAGAAGAACTTCTATGACTGATATTGAATCTACTCACCGGCAAGGAGAATCTCTCCTGATCCTCGTTGATAATCTGTAACCATCATGGCAGAGCAGAAATGTGCAGCTCTGGATTATCCTTCATTCACAGTGTAGACATAATGGCATACTGAAAAGATTCCAGTTGATTCGTCAATTTTGAGTTTGTCAATAGTTCGAGGTACAAGATACCCACCTTAATGACTGCAGCAATTTTTTCATATGAGGGTATCCGTGAGTCAGCTCTAAATGATGATACCTTAGATTAAGTCATGCTGGGTTTTTTCGCCTTCAGTTTGGATGTTGTTTCCGGTTTGGAGTTTGTTTTCTACCCTCGTACAAATTCTGCTTCTGTTGTTCAAGTATTCTGTGCAAGGCTGATTTATAAAATGACCGGCCTATGAGGAGACGATAAGTCGTTTCCTAGCCTTCAAGGTTTGTTAACAGGATCAAGTTGGATAACTGAGAAGCTTTTGCTTTTGATCCAATATTACAGAAAGGACACTTGGGGTCATTTAATTAAAGTTCATCTCCTCTGTAGACTCGTGATCAATTACGTCATAGTTCATAAAGGGCTCCGAAAGTAGTTAGGGAGAGAAGTTACATCACGGCAGAACCCTGAATTACCATGACAAAGCTTTTTTCGATGAGAGGGCGCCTACTATCTCGAAAGCTCCGTTAGAAACCCTGAAGAACTTTGACCTCCACTGGTGACATCTCATCCGTCAGATGTATTCTGAGTCCCCTGATGCAGGATCCCTTGAGCTCGTGATGGTACAACCAAGAGCCACAAAATGTCTTTCTTCGAGGATTGGACTTGTAATTAGATAAGGGGGCTTATTTCTGCTATGTAGGTAAATTTTTTCAGCTCTTGTAACTACGCTTTTCTCAAACCTAAACCAAAATGAACTGCAAAACCCTTTTACGCACATTCAAATCCTACAGAAAAATTCACGTTTACCCCACAGGAAAAGTGAAAGGTCAATTTATTTTCTGCATATATATTGAAGCGTTCCCTTTATTTTTACGAAAGGTTTTCATATATTTTATAATTATTTGAATGAATATTTCATTTCATTTTACAGATGACTCCTATAATCACATAGAACTGGATCTTACTTACATATTATCAATGAGCGCATCATATGGAATGATTTGTCACTACATCGCAAAAATGAGTACTGTGGTAGAGCTTTATCTTTTTTTCTCAGAATTTGAAAAGTTGGGCAAGCCTACTGATTTTGATGAAACAAACCAAAAATTCAGCAAATACTCCAAATATCATTACTGCTACTTGGAATCGTTAGTAATGATAATCATGCTAGGCTCCAATATATTCAAAGGCAAGCAATGCAGATCAGAAAACCTAATGAAAGGTCTCCACGAAGTATGCGGACTTTTCTCATATACGTGGATGCCATTCAATATTGACTATTTTCCCGTTAAGCAAATCTACTTATTCATTCAACTTTTTGGTGTTCATTATATTTATGTGATTGTCGGGCAAGGAGCTTGGATTTTTTTGGAAACCACAGAGCATATTTTAGTAAGGATACGTCATGTTGCACACCTATTCAATGAAGCTATAAAGGAAGTAGATCCTGAGAAGAGAAGAAAAAAGTTTAACTTCGCCGTTAGGAACCATATCGCTGTTTTGGGGTGAGTATGGCTAGGAAATTTCACCAGCTATTAACTACCAAAAAAAATAGTATTTGACTGGTGTCGGATTGTTTCCAAACATAATTTCTGATTCTTGGATCATCATCCCTTGAGATTCCTTATCAAGAAAGCTAAAATTTCTTAGAACTCTGAATTCTTTCTGACCTAGAAGTAGACAACTTTCAGGTATCCCATATCCAAGATTCGAGGAAGCAATCGAGATCAAAATTCGTCAGCATACGGGGTGATATAGACTTTGGCATCTAACGGCTCAGGTTTCAGGCAATACATTGGTACAGAACAGAAGAAGCATCCATTCTTGTAATATGACCACAGCTAGCTCGGATGTGGGTAAAACATATATGCCTCAAATATGCAAATTCAAATTTTTAACATGAAGCAAGTATGATTTTCAGAGAAATCTACTGCAGCTTTCCCAAAAACAGACCCGGGACACTAAATCTCCTATAATGTAAAATAATTACTCTCGAAAACAAGTCAGCTTCAACGTTAATAGATTACTGGTTCATTAAAAAATATTACAACAATGTTTATATTCAGAAGTTGAATTTGATTCTTGAAAATCAGTTTAGTTCACATAATGGCCTCATCTTCCAACCGTCTATTGATTTCGATGTACTGATGGCAACTTTGAGCCACTTGATTAGTAAGGTGGACCTGAACGAGGCTACCCCTCTTTTTTTGTGAATATTCGTTTTGATGAGTTGGTTGGTAGGGTGGTTTGAATAAGTGGTTGAACTACGAAGTTATCAGAGTAATCAGGCAGTGTGACGATCTTGCAATTATATGGTTGATAGATGTTTTTTCGAGCGGTTATTTTATAAGTTCAACCAAAGTTAAACTTTATACAGCAGGCCGCACAGATCTGAATTATGTGAGACGTGTCTCTTGGATATAGTTATATTATACATTTACATTGTTGCACAAATCGAGGAGGACACAAATTCGTTCAGTTACATGAAGCATGAGACAATTCACATGAGTATCAGTTGTCGAAAATATATCAGCATACGAGTCTATTACTAAAAATTACAGTTCTACAAACTTACACATTTCGCCGAGACAAACGAGCACTTTCGGACCACAACAAATTTCTACTTCCCGCACTTTTTAGGAATCCCCAATCGAATCTCCATTCAATTGGTTCATCTTAGGTCTCGAACCTACCCTTTCTCTATTCATAGCTACATGGCTATCTAACTGCAACTCTAATTTCTTATCAATCCTGAATCTCAACTCGGAATTGGAATCTGAATTGAATCTGAATGGGGGTCACCCATTTTGAATCGACTCGAATTGAATCACCAATTTGACTTTCGAATTGAATTGAATGTTTTTAATGAACGGTATTGGAATATTTATATGATCTCTCCCTGCCATCAAAGTTAGCCTGATTATCCCTACTCATGTTTCGGTGTACGTGAGAAGGTCACTGGCTTACGACATCTAAATGTTATGGATATTTCGCAACTCGATGACACACAAAGAGACCGCTAAGTGAAATCTGTTCTTGAGTAATAGTTACAAAATTTAAGGAGTTACACGTGTTATATCTGGACAAAACTGGCCAAAACTTCGGTTTAGTCACGTATCAATTTTCGATTTGAGAATTGGCCAATTTCTGTTGTTTCAAGTTGCAGCGCTCCGTGTTCGAATGTCTAGGGTTAGGTGAGTGCAGTTTCTGATTGAATATTGACTTTAGTTTTGGAAACTTATATTTTTATTTGTGGATATACATCTATATAGCATTTGAATTTAAACATTAATAAATCTCGAACTCAAGTAATTCATGGTTCATTTCAAAATTATTAATGGGGCTGTCACAGTTAATCAAAATATTTTCGACAAAGGTGGGCCTTAGTCCTTAGACTCACTGGAAGCTAGCAAATTGAGAGAGAAAATCACATTATTCACGTTATTTTGGACAAAATCCTCATTGAATCGAAAAAAAATATCAGACGTCGATAGCGCTTTTGTTCATTAAATAATAATTTTAAAGAAAAATATCAGTTTAAACAGGACATCGGAGTATTTCATCTGTTGCCTCATCGGCTTTGATAATGTCCGACATAAAAACGACCATACTGCAAATATAATTTTCAAAAAATATTTACATCAACTGTACAAACAAAAAGAAACCTATTGCAAGTGTTGCCTGTCTTGTCAAGTTCATAACTATGTTGAAAAGAAACAGACTTCATTTCAAAAATTTAGTTCTATCAATTTTTTTCAAAAAACTTTTCGTCTCAATCGCATCAAAAATTTAATCCGAGAAATGACGAATTTGAAAGATGAATGAATAGACGATGAATATGATTTTTAGCTATTGAAGGATTTGGTGGAGTTCCATCGATCAGACCCTTGGAAACCCTGCACAATGCTTTATCATTGAAGCAGCTCGATTCATTTCTGGACAGAATGACAACCATGCCGCTCTTCAGGACACCTTCAACAACTCCTCCTAAATATCCATCGACCCCATTACCAACGCCTACCAACGGAGCAGTTTTTCCTCCTGGTTCAATCCTGGATAAATCAAGACCATTGAAGCTGCAATCTCCTTGCAACAGTAAGTCTTCAAACTCTTGCGTATGTTGATGTCGCATATACACTGTGTCCGTAAAGTATGGAACAAATTCATTTTCAGCTAAACAGGTCATTTTAAGAAATAATCCTGAAATACGTCGATT
>WOGR01002277.1:0-17852 GCA_015342045.1 Leptinotarsa lineolata | reverse complement strand
TGTGGCATGATTCCCAGTGAGCAACTATTGACTATACACGCTTCGCACTCCAGTAATTTTGATGTGATCAATTTTCGAATAAGATAACTTGCAACATATGTTATGGTCTGGGTATCAAACTCACTTTCGTTCAAAATTGGCGAAGACACATTAATATTCCGTAACACTTCAATAATCGGAATTGTATTATTCACATTATCAGTGGACTCTAGAAAAGACACCATGTTTTCTAAAATGCTGCTCTCATCAGCCTCACAGTTAGAATTGATAGTTTTAGATTCTATCAAATTATTCAATATGGAAGTTTTCAGTCCGGATATAAATTGGAAGCAGTTTGGATTGGTATTTGCTGCGTAGTATTGCCTAATGAAAGCAAAAAGATTTTCTAATGGACCTGATGTTAGAGATCTGGTTCTTGAAGATTTCACACCAATCTTCTGGCAAATACTAAAAACTTCCATCACTCCAAGTATAGTAAATATCCAGCAAACTTTGAATGGTAGAGTTTTTTTGATTTCGTCAGAGTATATGTTATGAAATTCCCAACTTTTTATTTTCGAAAGTATGTCCTTCCAAAATTCAATATGTTGGGATTTCAAAGACAAAGATCTTCTGAGAGCTTTGGAATTGAATTTGGGCGTATGGCTATTTGAACTGTCAAACAGACTGTCAATGTCTTCTACAAATTCAGCAGTGTAAATAGCTTCCGCAGGAAGCTGTTCTGGAGAACTTCCAATCATGCTTTCTATTGCTGCAGCAACTGTGTGACTCATATACAGGCGTATAGAGAAATCACACCTAGAGAAATGGAAGGCGGATAGAAAAATGTGTTTGCTTAAAGAAAAGTTTGGTTGAAGCCAGAAAAATATAGAATTGTCAACAATTGAATCGGTTGTGATTGTTTTTCAATTGAAAACGTGATTTTGAAAGTACTACTTCGAGAAAGTTTAGAACTACATACAAATTTTTGCCACAAAAAACAACTTGGTTTTCTGAAGATAAAGGGAATATGAGAATCTGAATAAACATTAACCATCGTAAAACCTCACTGATATCATGTCACGAATCTAATGGAATTTTGAGTATATTTTGCCCCCTAGTATGCGCGAGTGGCGGGCAGTGTATATCACTCCGGCCAACCCCATTCAGGTGGTAGGTGCAATTATAACGGAATATACGGGGGTGTTTCCATCAGAAGTGGGACAAATTCGGATTTTTCAGGATTGAAATTTTTTCAGAGAAAATGTGTATTCGTAGTAAGTTAGTAGCATTTCATTTGTCGGCCAAACTTTTGGCAGAACTATACATTTAATACAAGCACATCATTGAATTTTAATGAAAAGTGAGTATAATTTGATTTTACTATCTCATACCAAACCTCATTTTATTCCTTCTAGTACATCAGCTTGGCACGCTTGATTAGATTTCTTGAAATATATACATCAATTCATATTGTGATTTTCAGATTTTACGTCTCAGTCTATTCATTTCTGCGAATGCATCATGATTGTTGTTGTGTCTTTTTTTGTGAGTTTTTAGCCGTCTAGCTCTCCAATGAGAAGGCGTCCATCTAAAACTATAAGGTCGAAATTAATAAGCGCTTGTAAGTTTTCAGTTTTCAGCACATGAAAAAATACTACTTTGGGATGCAAATCATTGACAATTCATTGAACTGGTATACAAATTCCAAAATACCAAAAACATTCTCTCCATATAAATTTTCCTTCACGAAATGCATTATATTCCTTGTATACCTTTCACACATTCGTCAAAATCGTTTCTGCCTCCGTGGTGAGAATTCAGTATAGAAATGAAAAAATTGACTGCCACGCGAGGGGTTTGTATAAAAGATTAATCTCGTTGGTGAATTAATCCATTCGAGATGATAGAATCCCACATTATAAAAAGTAGTTCGGCCTGTACTATATCTCACTTCGACACCCTCTTGTAGATGATTAGTGGGCTGTTGGGGGAAGCTCCCCGTTTAGCAGACGGTGAGGCAAGGTGGGTAGGGGAGAATGCCACAGTCAGCGAATCCGGCGTATAATAGCGGTTGTTGAAAGAAGCAATCTCTTAAAGAGTCAATCCCTCATATCCCAACCCCTTGTAATTCCAGACGGACGAAGTAATTTGTATTTGATACTCGTACAATGCATATTAGCTGAGAATGATATTTGTTTTTCTGTTGGTTTTGTGTTCACGGCATGTTGTTACATGGATTGTGTTTTATTGTATTGATCATGGCATACTACTGAGGAAAATGGAGTACTACGGAATAAAAGTAATGACACTCAAACTAATCAAATCCTACTTGTCCAATCGATTTCAAGTAGTTTGTATTGAAAATCAGAGAAGCACTCCTCAGACAATAAGTAGAGAAGTTTTTCAGAGATTAATATTGGGCCTTCTTCTCTTTATTATTTATATTAACGATTTGCCAAATATGTTCACCTCAAATATCAAAACAATTATGTATGCTGATGACACCACATTTGGCATCAGTATCAATAAAGGAAAGTGTCCGGCTACAATCCTTGGGAAAGTTATAAAACAAGCAAAAACCTGGTTCTTGACAAACAAGCTCATACTTAATAAAAAAAAGAAAGTCTTATCTTTGAATCCAGAATATCCTACAATGTAGAAAACGACCTAGACATGCTGCACACTAAATTTCTGGGTGTAGTAGTGCGGTATTTGCTATAAGGAAAGTTAAACAACTTATTAACCAATCCGCTGCAATAATACTTATTATGCACTGTTCGAATCCATTATCAGATATGGCTTGTCTGAATGGAGGTCGGCAGCTCAGTTTCATTTAAATTTTATATTCGTCATTCAGAAGAGGGCTGTAAGATCTATTATAGGAGCTAATATTGAAGACTTCTGCAAATCAATTTTCAAAACGTTCAGAATAATGACACTTTACTCTCTGATAATTTTTGTAAAGTTACTATATGTCGAACAAAACATTAATACCTACTCTGTTGTGTCCGATATACACGGTCACAATACTAGAAATAAAGATAACTTGATTATACATCAAACTCGGTTACAAAGAATGAACGATCCTATTGATATTGGAATGTACAATGCCCTACCTCTCACAGTACATTCTCTGAACTTCACTGAATTCAAAAAACATTTAAAGACATCACTTAAAAAAAATCCCCTATATGGTATTAATGACTTTTTCCATTCATTCCCTGCACCATATAGCAAAGATGCCTTGCACGATTGTATGTATGTACTGTATTATTATTTTTATTGCATAGTTAAGTATCTTTCTTCTGAAGATTTCACACTTTACTTTTGGAGCATATGATTATTTTATCGTATTTTGTGACATGTTCTACCCATCCGAGAAAATTCATAATAGAGTGTTACTGAATAGATTTTTCCTTTTATCCTTAGAAAAAAGAACATATTATGCTTGTTTCTTCATTTATGAATCGATTCAGAATCTGGTTGACTGACCAGATTTGTTATCTCAACTGAATTTTCACTCACCGAGACAAAGTATTGGAAATATTTTTCTATTTGCCTTTACCAAGAATCAGTGTATTAATAAAATATTTAGTTCATAACATCTGTGGAATTTATAATAGTTTCTATTCAGAATGTGATATTTTTGTTGTTCCATTTGGACGCTTCAAGTATATAATTCATAACAAACTAATTTTTATGCAAACTGAATTACAATCCAGACAGTAACCATATAGCCAACAAGCTGACTCGGCAAAGGTGTTTCTGCTATATAAATTATCTTTATAGGATATCAAATTCAATGTCAAATGAAAAAAATCATCAAAATCTATTCTAATTCTCATCAAATTAACAAAAAAAAATTCATAAACATCGGTGCAGCCGTTTCATAAAAGTGTGACCACAAACACCTTAACAGAAAAGTTTCATATATTGGATATACGAGTAGCTATAGTAATGCAATTGAATAATATAGTTCTCAATTAGAAAATTATACATTTTTGTAGTAACGTAGAATGTCATTCTAGATTCTAGACGAAAACTCAGGCTTTGTAAAACATTCGCTCACTGAGCTCAAGGCTTTTAAAGAAGTCTTTGTGGGGAGTTCACAAGAAACAAAAATGAAGGTTAATCAATGTATCCATCTAAACACTATTTGATTATGGATCGAACGTATTATACATTTTTGATTGATGACAAAACTCAATACAGAAAATATAGTATTGAAATTTCATAACAACTGAATGGGGAATTCAAAAATTGAGAACAGGTTTGCTCTGCTCTACGGTTGTACTCTGTATCAAATTATGAGACCCAAGACACCGATATATCTGTATGAGTTGTGAAAGTTTTTGTTGAATAGGTGCGACCAGACGAACATTGATAGACCGTTTGAAGTACCGGGACATAATATGATTGAATTCAGAATATATTTGAAGTTTCACGTACTTGCTGTTCTTGAAAAATTGGGAGAATTAAATAAAAACAATTTATTGTTCTGTCAACCAACTTTATATTGAGAATTACAACATAGAGCTAAAACATTATTATTATTTTGCCCAAGTTTGCGCAGGTATAGCCCTGTTCCTGAAGCTCCGTCATCAACCATTGAGCACTCATCATACCGTGAGTCGAGTAATCATTGGGTGCTCCAATCATGTGGCCTGAGCAGACGCATAGAACTCAAGATAACAGCCTCCAACATTTGTTCGACACAGAATTCTTCCTCAGCCGCCATTATCTTTACACTCAAGATTAGAGAGGACATCGTTGCACCCAGTACTCAAATAATTAGAATAATCATCTCAACAGAGTGGTTTGGATAGAGTCTGCGAAGTCAAAATGGAATTTTTTTTAAAATGGTTCCGAGTTTTGTCGTGGTCTCCTTTGGTTACAATCTCCAAACGTTTCAACTGCAACTGCGGCAGTCATCTTCAGTGGCGTGATCGAAGTACTCTTCTTGACGTATCAACTGAAACTATCCACTGAAACATTTGCAGATCATAACCGAAGAATACCACGGCAAAACCTGAAAACCAATCAAAACAAATATTATCTTGATCTTATGGTCGGAAGTTTTGTAGGTAGTATTGAAGAACGCTCAGGGCCACTTTATGTCGATGAATAGGGAATAAGACCGCTTATATTGCACATGTGGACAAGTGAATTAGAGTCCCAGGCGTATCGCACTGGGTCCTACATCTGGTATCAGCAACCTCTATGCCCATCAGCTGACTACGATGGACTGAAGTGTTGGAGATACCAGTCTAGCAGGCTGTGATGTAATCGACAGTCTTCGACTTCAGCCCTTTCGACCTGAAGAAAGAGTTAATAAGGTGCTTTGATAAACAGACGCTCATGTGGCTGCTAAAATTATGTGATGAAGACACTCCAAACTTCAGAGTCCACGGCTTGTTTTGGTCGGGGAAAGTACAACTGTTGAATGGACAATTTGGGATGCAAACTACTATGGAGCGTCATCATGTTTAGGCTATCACTGCTTCAAAGGAGTAGAGTAAGATGAGAACGGTGAGCAGATTTGTAGCAGCAACTTCATACTTTCTCGTCAGTTTCGATGACCAGCTCTGTTAGAGTGTGCTGAAACTTGCCGTGAAGAGAGTTTTTCACTGATTTTCATTTCTGAGTGACGTTGTTTCACTTCGAAGTAAGTGAAATCTATAGGATGCTTCCATCTCTGTGCTGTATGTACATCCTCTCTGTTATTTTTGCATTGCCTTTTTTTTGAGATGAATCGTTACACATTTGTCTATCTCAAAATCTATACCAATAGCATGCTTGTATTTTTCATAACCCTTCAGGATTGTTGTTTTTGTTTTCAGAGATATGAAGTTTGAAGTCATTCATTTGAAACAAATAGGTGACCTCATGCCTCCTGTTCCCGGGGCTACCACACTTATATGAAGAAAAGGAAGGACTGAGAAAATCGCCCCATATGAAAGAAACCCACTTTATTTTGGACCCCAGTTTGAACAGATTCCATTGTAGTGAATCCTTCAGAAAGGTATCAGATTTTTAGATTTTTAATTATTGTGTCGGTAATCGATTCAGGCAATAGAGAGGTTGCTGTTATACTATATCGAGCCCTGCGTTACACATCTATCGATGAGCAGGTTCTCTTCACATTCAGCGATGGTTTCCTTTGACCCTCTGTGCTCATATATCAGTTATCATAACTTAGTCAATTGTGGAGAGTATTCCTATATGCTCGTAAACAACACGGATTGAAGCATATTATCGGTTTGAGAATCTTAGGAACCGACTCCACGATCAAAATAATCATTACATGTGGAGTTACATTCCCTCAATCTTTTGCACATAAATCAATATCGTATGCTCTTAAAGAGCCAATCCCCCTTGTAATTCCAGAAGGGTGTAGTAATTGATATTTGATACAAAACATATTTGCCGAGGATAATATTGGTTTTCCTGTTGGTTGTTTGTTCAGGTTATGTTGTTACATTGATTGAATGTCGATACTGTAGAGATCAAATATTTTCAGGAAGGGTTAATCAAGAATTCTCGTTTGAATTTCCTGAATTTTGAATTGCCGTTTAAAATATTCAGGAAGCGAATTAATTTTACGGTCGTGAGTTTTCTTCGTGTTTAGAGAGGCTGCCACAACGAGATGAAATAATATTTTTGGGGAGAAGTGGAAAGCTAATTTACACACTTGATTCAGGAGAAAAACTCAATTTGATTCAGTTGTGTGCATCATTTTGTTTTGCAAAATATCTGTTTGTCGAATAATTGCTTAGGTCGACATTAGTGTATTTTTGTCTACCACAGTCTCGAATTTTTGATGACCAATTGTAAAAACACATTATTTCTTCCACTTCTGAAACATGTTTGTAATCGACTTAATTTTCGTTGGAAAATTAAATATGTTGAGCTCCTTCGCAGGGATCGGATAAGGTAATTTTTGTCACCATACAATAAATATTGATTACTGATATCACTAAAATGCATGCTGAAAAATATTTTCAATATAAGCTGGAGAGAAGAATTAACATAACACATATTTTGTGACATTCAGAGAATAATGATCACAGTAACGTAAAAAGAGAAAAAAGAAGTATTCTTTTCTTTACTTTCAGGCATTTTTTATTACACTATTGCCAATATGGATCACAACTACAGTTACAGCGAACAAAGGTGCCCCCTTTTCTACATTCATGAGAAATCAAAAGAAAAACGAATTTTATTGCCCACCGGATGAATCCATTAACAAAAAAATATATATTAAAATAGTTTCATAACTGAAACATTCATCAAATATATAAATGTGAGTCCATATGTAATATGCAACTATTGGGGAAAAACGACTAAGATCAGTAACAAATAACAGAATCTTAGAAGTGATTTATCTTTGCGTTGTGACTTGTGGTACATTAATAAGATAGATCTGATCGATACTGGATGAGAATCTATTATAAAGCTTTGGAAAAATACACTTTGAATACAGATTTTCACCTGAAAGTTCATAGAACCTCAACACGTGTTTCGCTATACAACAGTCTTCAATAGCAATACTGTATTATCATGGTAACCAATTCTAATGCTTG
Source organism: Leptinotarsa lineolata (assembly GCA_015342045.1). Taxonomy (NCBI): domain Eukaryota; kingdom Metazoa; phylum Arthropoda; class Insecta; order Coleoptera; family Chrysomelidae; genus Leptinotarsa; species Leptinotarsa lineolata. Next base: position 10,287 of record WOGR01002277.1, on the reverse strand, counting down.
TGAAATTCGCAACAGACATATCCTTTGGTATTTCATTTTGATAATTTCCTTTTGTGTTTATGCATAGATTTCAATCAATTTCTTCATTGTATTTGTTCAAATTCCATATATGCAATCAAGAACACATATTTCTCAGTCTTCTGTTCTGTATATTGGTAATCTCATTCTTGTTTTACATTCTTTAGGTATTTTGCTTTGCATCCACATGTTATCCATGTTTATTATTGGAGAACAAAAAAAAACGAAATTTCGTGTTTATGTACATATTATAGATCGATTTACATTTTTTGACATATTCACTTGCTTTGCCGTATTTCCGGTTTGAACGAAAATGACAGCAACTTTCGATTTTCAAATGAGACATCCTATATATTTTTACTTGTTTCAATCGAGAATCCAACAATACTCCACTTGTCAATATTTGACAAATAAAATAATTTTTATTCCAATTTTTATTTTTCCATCTAGAATGCCATGGATTGTGTAAATCGCTTCATTCTTGATCAAGTAACATGGCAAAACTACGACTGTGAGGGTTATGACTTCAGTCTTTTTGAGAATTACTTCACAGTCGCAAATATGAATTTTTCTAGTTTACTTAATTTTTTCAATTGGAAAGGGGGTGGCTCGTCGGCTTTTTGTGAAATATCATTTTCGTACGAATAATTTGATGCCACACAATTTCACTTTATTATTTTCGCAAATTAGTCCATTAAGGTTATAAATTTTTAAAATGGCCTCCTCCTTGATCACGGCAAAGTTCAACTTTTTCAATTATTACGCCCATCACATTGATTAGCTGTTACTCAGTGATGTTCTGGAATGCCACACTTACTTTATGCTCTAGTTCTTTACGAGTAGCTGATGCTATATTTCAAACCTGATTTTTAATTGTTTCCCTGAGAAAAAAATCTAGCGGAGTACGATCTGGTGATCTAGAATATGGAAAACAAAATAATACATTTAGTAAAAATATGACAACTCAAGAATGTACCTTGCAGGCCAGTGAATAGGTCCGTAAGTGCCAATTCACTTTTCTGGGAAAGTGACATTCAGATATTCTCTTACAACCCGAGAAATGTGACGTGGCGTCCCATCTTGTTGAAAATAGATATTAACTCAGCCAGTGGCAAATCTTCATTGAAATCATCAATTCGATTTCTATGGAACTGTAGATATCTTTCTGCAGTCAGTTGTCCGTTGAAAATTATTGGCCCCTCTGATAAAATACTCATCCAGCAATTGAAATCGCTCTTCAAAATTTCCTTCTTGCATCAGATGTAAATTTGTTTCTCCGTAAATTAGCAACATGTCAATTTTCTCGTTTCTAGTATCTATAATTTACCATATCTAATTATAAACTACACAACAAATAAAATTCCAAGTGACAGCATATTCATTAGCCTATTTGTTTAGGTAGTCCTAGCAACAGTATCAATTGTTTGTCACGGATAACTAGAATAACATGACTTAATGCATAAGTATACCGAATACGTTTCATTTGTTATTGGGTGTGATCGTTTCTTGCAATTATTCAGAAAAATAGAGAAAATGAAGTAGGAGTGTGTGGCATCAAATTATTCGTAAGAAAATGATCTTTCTCAAAAAGTCGACGAGCCACCTCCTTTACATTTGAAAAAATCAAGTTAACTGGAAAAATTTATATTTGCGAGTGTGAAATAATTCTTCAAACGACTGTGAAGTCATTGGCCTCACAGTCGTAGTTTTCTTTTGAAAAATGAAGCGATTTACACGATTCATGGCATTCTAGATCAAACAATAAAAATTGGAATATAAATGTTAATTGAACTATAATACACAACCCCCAAATTTCGTTCTTCTGTTTCCAATAACAAAAAAGTTGTAGGATTGAGCCACCTTAGACTTCTTATTCTCGTTCACTTGAGCTGGTTTCTTTTTCAGCAACTTCTTTTGTCCTCATTTCGGATTTCATTGAAATACTTTTTCCATATTTCCTTGATGTATCTTAGATCGTCCTTATTCTTCATCACGACTCCAATCTCTAGAATGTGAGATACATGCAAACACGTTCTCTAAGGTTCATATTAGAATCTTTTAGTTAATGTACAGTGGGTCCTGTCCTATTGCTGTCATATTTTTCTCAAGACTTTCGGAATATATTTCCAATCAACGCAACAAAGCTTCCATCATTCCAATTGGAAACAATTTCACAATGTCATCGTGCATAAAACAGTCTCAGCACAGTTAGAAAACACAATTTTATTTTAATGGGAATCCAAACCAAAAGCATTTACTTTCCACCTGAGATCTGAATTTAATCACCCTTGGCTTAATCTTGCTGTAATAGCAGAACGCAATCAGGTCTTATTATAAAAATTCGCTCGGAATGAATCGAGGAGAAATTTCATTTCGATCAAATGGAATGAAATTTCTAGAGTAATGACTCTATTTGAAAGAAACGCGGTTACCTCCTTCTTTTCGCATGCAACTTCAGTTACAATTTTCAAGAAGTCTTGGTGGAAAAATTTATTGTTCACAAAGAGTTTCTTTTATTTCCGAAGCGACATTTGAAAGAATATAAAGAATACTGTGAATGATCAAAATACAAAAAGATATGTCTGTGTTGCTATCGAAGGAAAAATGGGTTGAATTCTTTTTTGTCTCGATTTGTTTCGAAATTGGGTACTTTCATAAAGAAATGGTATGGAGTTTTTTCCGGCACTTCAATAAAAATTTCATTACTTCATTAAAAAAAAAAATAGCTTTTTTTGGTGGTTGCTCTACGTTGAGAGATTCATTTTTAGCATTCTACGAATAGAGACAAACCTCCAACGGAAGGTTCTGAAAATGTAGGTTTGTTGAAATATTGACAGTTCCACTTGCGGATGAGTCAAAAAATATTGATTTTTAGAAAACAAAGTACTCTTACAAAATTTTGAGATTTTGTTATAATTTGCCACAGCTAGTATTTTGCCACTCTATTCTTGAATCGCAAACGGGTTGAAACCAAAATATTTTATGAGCATTCGAGTCGTTTTCCACCTGCAATGGCACGCATTTGGGTATTTGATCAAAAATACTTGTTGACACTCATAACTATGTTAATATAGGGTCTTTCATTGAGCGCTTCTCAAGTTTAAATTAGATGAAACAAAGTGTTTGTGGGATATCATCAAAAATTTTTATTCGCTTGAAAGAAATATTGATGCCATCATTTGTGAAATATAATATTCTTCAAATGTCCGCCACCGCTTCTCTGGGTGGAGTGTATCCAAAACATTTAATTTTCTATGGTAAGGTTAGGTCAAAAGTGAATGGGTCTATTCGACCCTCCACCACAACCCGCAAGGGTTTTTTGTAGCTCACACCTATACAAACTCGACTAAATAAACCCAGCTTCTTGACGAAGTCGATAAGTTTGTATGGTGAGTGATCTTTCAGTACAGATGGTGAGAGGGTAGTTCTACCAAATTCTGAAAACCTGATTCGGTTCATGGCGGGGCAAGTACAAAAGTTTATGTTCTGTTGTTTCATTATATTCCAAACAGGGGAGACACACACTGTCTTCTAACAGTCTGAGTCTCTGCATATGATTCAGACGACAGTGACACTGAGGAGGCTTGTTAGACATCGTAGTTCATCCCTACTATAGTCCAACAACTGTTTGGTTTCATGCTTCGGAAGGTGAATGAACGCCTTAGAGTGGACCAATCCAGAAAGATTTTGCCAGAAGTCTTTGAATCTTCTTGCCATCCAGGTGTTCAATTTTTGTTTGGAAAAGAATAAAGTAATGCCAATGACAGGTTATGGTTCGATGAAGCTACTTTCAGCACTGTCCTCTGCAAGGAAGTCAGCAGCCTCGTTGCCTTCCAGGCCAGTGTGGCCAGGAATCCAGACCAGAGACCATTTGTTAAGTCATCCTATTGAGAAGAACTGTTTTTGGCCATTTGCTACCGATATAGAAATTGCTCGGTAGGAGCCAAAACCTTCCAACGCCGCTTGACTGCCCGAGAAAATTTTTATTGACTTGCGTTTGAGGATGGATTCTACCAATATATCCGCACAGAATTGAATAGCATACATTTCCGCTTGGAATACAGTCGCATAGGTCCCAAGGCTGGTTGATATCTCTATCTTGGGTCTGCCACTAAAAACACCTGCACCAGAGCTTGAACGTGTTTTTTATCTATCTGTGAACCATCCACTATCTGCTCCTGATATTTCCTTCTCTCGGAGGATCCAGTCCTCTCTTATTTTCTATGACTCTGTCGCATAAATCAGGCTGAATTCTATAGATGACATGAATTATGTTGGTTTTGAAAACAGCTGTGGCTTGTGGCTAATTCGCATACATTTGCGATTTGAGAAAACCATCACCTTCACGTGCTGTCTGGCACATAGCGCCGTCCTATTGAAATTGGCGTTGGTGTCCAGATCATCCAATTCAGGCCGAAAGAAGTTGGTAATTATCAATCTAGAGTGCTCGCCATTGACAGTATTCTTGTTTTTGTGAGCGACGCAAAATCGACTGCTTCGTATTCTCCTGCACAGTCTTCAAAGGCAGAGGTGATTTTTCTCGACAGATCTTGCGTTTCGTCGACGTACGGGTATTGGTGGATCGTTTACTCAAATCAGATCAAAATTTTCCAACTACCTATTTCTCTATACACATCATTCCCATATTGATTTCAATTCAAAATTCACATGCCTGAGACGCATGAAAGAACAAAAAAGAAGACAAAACGTTCAGTTTGAATAGAGCCATGAATATTATAGCACTGCCTACTATCGAAAGCGCTCGCAAAGATTAATTAGAAGTAATTAATTAGAAGTAGCTTCAAATCCATCGAGAACGATAATAAGATTAGCTTTGAAGACAGTATTGAATCTGCTTGGTGGGTGAATAAATCATACAGGATAGGATGAAATTATACCTAGCAAAAAAGCTTTTCAAAGCACCTCATTGAAAATTCTATATTCAGAGGGCACAGTCACAGTTACAGACAGTCACTCAGAAATGAGTGACTGTCAAGTAGCATAAAAACACGTTTAATTGGAACTTTCTTCAGATGAAAGATGAGTCATATAAGTTCTTTCAGGCTAATTGAGAAAAGACTGTACTCACAATAACATAATCCTTCATTTCGTCTGCGATCTCACTTCGTTGACTATATGCACAATATAGAATAAACCTGTTATCTGAAGAATACTTCGAGAATAATGACCATGATACTAGCTAGTTTATTAATTGAGTATTTACTCGTAACGAGGATATTCTGAAAATAAATCAATTCCTTTTCAAGAAACGTATTCAAAAAACACTTTATGGTGAGATTTTCACTGAACAGTTTTACAAAAATGCAACTTGTCTTCCGCCATACAATGGCTTCTTCAGGCGTGTCTTCACTACCTAACTAACTTATTCTACATGAACAATGCTTCATATAACTTTACAATTTGAAGTACTTACATTCCAAGTACCTGAGATATACCTGGTCTAAAATATCTATCTTATAACCGTTGTTGGCCGCAATTTGTTTGATCAAACTCAGCTCTCTCTAGAAATTACTCCCAGACAGTAGAATATTCAATAGTCTGTAAAGCATACTATTGAATGCAGCTACTTTATGCTGGTAAGGATGTGAATATTCCTCAGACAGTGGAATATTCACATGAGAGTAATTTCCAGTATTCATCATATATCCTTTTCAAGTCTTGCAATTTTTTTTATTGTGATTTTCTTCTTTGATTCTGTATATGATGTTCTGAAATTTGTTCACAGAAACAGATGTTATAGACGATCATAATGGTCTCTGTAAAAAATGCTTCGCCGAAATATTTCCACAAATATTGTACAGCATTCCATAGTCTGATGAATATTTGAGCAGTTGATCGAATATTTTGAAATGAACCAAATCTACATTATAGGAATGTTGGTTTTCACAGTTGGCATCAATGTTTTGGATGATTTCTGAAAATCAATCAAAACATCAACCTACATTGACTCACTGAGAATTATCAAAAAATTATAACTCACATTCCACTGTCTTTGAAAAAAACGGAAAAGTCCTACGAATATTCATCTCTATTACTTCCCGCTACTTTTAATTGCCTTCTTTAATTTTCGGTCCAGATAATTACATTGCGGAAGGCCACAAAATGAGCTTGTCTCTAGGCGGCAATAGCAGTATCCAGTGTGCTCGGAAATTACGGAAAATTAAAAACACAAATTCGTTCATTTCGTATTTATAAAAACCGCTCTGCCGTAGTGAACTCGATAAACTTTTTAATTTAATTCAAATTTATCGGCGATTGTAACGTTCAGTGCAATCCGATGTTATTGGACGCTTGATGCTGGTTTTTGTTTGAATAGAATCAGCATAGGATCATGAAACAATTGGAAAATATGTTGGGTCAACAATTAATTATCAATGATTGATCCATTGTATCGTTCACGTCAAATGGATGAGAATGATCTCTGTTGTGGGTAAAATGGAAATTTTACCGAAAAAATTCGATTTTTTGTGAAGTACGATACTATGAAAATAATATCATGCAAGATAATAATAATAATAACCCACCGCCATCTGGCCAGAGTTTTCAACTTATTGCTGGACGTAGGGGCAGCCGATTTCGGATTGGTTTGTCGAGGGGCGGACCGTTCTCATCCTCAAAAGCGGAGATTTTTCGATTTCTAAGAATTACAGACCAAAAACATGCTTATATTCGTGTTATGAGTTGTTTACAAGCATCTTATACACACGAATACTCACCGAAGTTGACCGAGTGTTCGAACGCATATTTGAGTAGAGAGAGTCGCAGAGAGGAGCCGCTGAATGTGAAGAGAACCTGCTCATCGATAGATGTGTAACGCAGGACTGGATCGATAACCACAAGGCATTCGATACAACATCGCATGAGCTCATCTTGCGTTTGCTCAGATGACTTGCGGTACCCGACAAATTAGTGAGCTGCTTTGAAAAAGTGATACCTCTTTGGCGGACTCGCTTTACTATAACATCTGGTCAAGCTAGAGTCCAAACAGGATGGGTTACTTTCAGAAGGGGTGTATTTTAGGGCGGTTCCCTCAGTCCCCTTCTCTTCTGCATCTCATTATTGCCATTATCCGTTGCGCTCAGAAATACTCAAGGGTATAACTGTGTCACACCCAGGAACCGGAGGCACAAGGTCACCTATTTGTTTTATATGGATGATCTTAAACTTTATGCCTCTGGAGAGAGTTATCTCCATCAGTCCTTGAGGATGCTGGAAGAGTACACGCATGCTATCAGTATGAAATTCGGGATAGACAAATTTGCAATTATCCATCTCAAAAGAGGACGATGCGGGGACCACGGAGAGGATGTGCAGCTCGTAAATGGAAGCATCCTACACCATCTAGATGCCGGAGATACGTATACTTACCTCTGGGTGGAACAACGCCACTCACTAGAAGTAACACCAGTAAGAGAATAATAACAGGGGCTGTTAGCAGCTGATCTGATCTCCGGCCTTTTCCCACCTTTTTGAATATTTTGTAATTCATTTAATTTCATTATGATGGGAAATAAAGACCTTTATTATTATTATTATTATTATAATGTAAGTAATGTTTTTTATTTGTTGGATAGATGAGCAATATCTGCCTTGATCTAACATGTGCAAATTTTGAGTTCTGCCATTAGTTAGGTTATGTTAGTATAGGTTATGTTAGTATATCTTTCACTGAGTAACCTATCAATGAATGCATTGATTATTATTTGACTATTTTCAACGTAGAAGTTGCTTCAGAATTTGTTTTGTAATCTCACCTTGCTTTATGTTTCACTTGATTTCATTTATGTTTGAGTAAATTAATTGAAATGAACTTCTTTTTTTTATTATCCAACATCAGAATAAAATCAAACAATTACAGAAATAGTTCTCTCGCTGTCAAGCTTAATAGAACTGTTCACTTTTTAAATAGTTCTCATCGTGTTTTCTTCAAAAACACCCAAGTATGTCATCTGAGGTCGTGGCAGTGTCAAAAAATTATTTGATAAAATAACAAAATACAAAAAAGTAACTGCAGCAACTTTCTCAAGATTTTATTTGATGTAGCAAACTAATGAATAAATATATTACAATTATCTTTTAGAGAGTTTTCAAAATATTTCAACCGAATAGAGTCAAAATAGTTTGTTATTGATTAAAAAATCAGGATTTTGAGTGTGTTTGATTTTCCTAAATACTATTCAGTGATTGGCATAACTTTGAGATATAAATTCCTGGTCAAAAATTGAAATTTCATGCACTGAAAATAATTAGTTTGAAATTGCATAATCATTACATATTTTATAATGCAAATTCAATAATATTTTATGAACTTTATTATCGAACATAAAAAATTATTTGTATCTACGAAATTATCAGAAATTTCCGGTTTCATTTTGATATTTAGAGAAAAAAAAACCATTGAATATGAATTTAATTAAGTGAATTTTCATTTTACATCGTACTCATGATATTTGTATAAAACAATACTTTCTTCTGTGAATCTACGTATTACACTGGAATAGATAGGTGTCTGAATGCGTGTGATTTATGCGTTCCCCAATATTCTGCCAGTAACTGCGGATGAAGAGTTGTCCTTTTGTCGTCACACAAGTGTTATTCAAGTTTATTGTGGTTTTTTAACGTGTTATAACTGTAATTACCTTAATTTTATTTCCACAGTTATTATATCCATTATTTGCTATTTTCACTGTCTTTTCAACTCACTAATCCGAACTTTTGGGTCCTGTTATTTTTAGTATTGATAATACTTCTATATTTTATACAATTTTTTCCATAGTTTTCAAATAATTCAACAGTCAATAACACAATACAAGTCCGAACCTGAAACACTGAACGTTTGATCATTTAAACATTTTTCACAGACTCAGTATTAGTAATCTTCTAACCTAACCTAACAATTTTTTCGTGTTTTACGAAAGAGAATCGATGCGCCAACATGGATTAATTATCTTCATTGGTGCATTCTGAGTGTTATTCTTCCTTCATTTTAATTTAAATTTAAAGTATCTCTGTAAACATATCCTCAACTATGGAATTCGTGCAGAGGTATTTTCTAAAAATACACACAGAAGCCGGAATGAAATCAAAAAGGATAATAAACCTATGAAGAAAATGCAAAATTGACGTGGAATATTGTTTGTTTTAAACTCATTCTCTTCTGAGTTTTTCAGAATTAACAATTTTCCTTATTATATATGTATATTATTTTGATCATCCCCTGTCAAATATTACTAAGATAAGTGAAATAAAAATTAATAAATCCAAAAAATTTCTATTCTGACTCCAAGTATGACTAATGTATAGTAGATCATCCTGCTCTATCAGAAAATATCAAAATCAGGTGAACATGATCAAGTTACAAAGGATAATGAACAGTATGAAAAATGAGAATTTAAACTTTCTATGTTTTTAACCACTTGTATTTGTAACTCACGTTACTGTAGTTTCATCTTATAAGGACATTTCCAAATGAATACAATAAACTGAAAATAATCGATATATCCATTAGTTATTGGACCTTCTGGTCATCTTTCAACAAAGATTCTGGTTCAGCAGTCCAAATCTCATCTTCATCTATACACGACTGTAGGTAATGACAGAGGTGCTTTACTCAATTGAGTATATTATGTCCTGTCTGTATAATTATTTTAATTTCCCTATCTATTTATCTGCTAACAACTTAGATAGGGAATAGGACATAATAATGGTTTCAACGCAGATACAATCCAGAAGCTACCCAGAAAACAAAGACTCAAATTTACGTACAGAATAATATACCCCCAGGTCAAACATTCAGAAATCAAGAAATTTGTAACTCTAACAGATTTTGGTAAAAGAACAAAGAAAATTGCGGAATTTTTCAGAAAAAACAATGTGGAAGTAGCATTCAGGTCACAGGCTAGGTCACCTAATTTCCTTTTCAATGCCTAAGATAAAATGGAGAAGATGTATAAATCTGGAATTTATAAACTCAAGTATCTGGAGTGTAATAGTGTTTATGTGAAACAATGTGGCCGAAATCAATCAAAACGGTATGCTGAACATGAAAGGTCCTTCAGACTAGGTAAAAATGATTCGACGTTTTCAAAACATTCCTTGGAATGCAACCACAAGTTCCCGATTCTAAACGATATAGAAATTTTACACTATAATAGGTACAAGCGAGGGTTGAAAACTCTATCATTTGGAATCCTTGCATTTTCATAAGCATAATCATTGAGGATTTAATCTCATCGTAATGATTATGCT